>SNQJ01S0158148.1:20448-31204 GCA_010110895.2 Picea sitchensis
TGATGTTAATTCGTTCATCATCTGATTCCGAAAGTGACTTCCATGGTCAGTGACAATCTCCCTCGAGACGTTGAACCTTGCTATGATCTGGTTGAATAAAAAGAGAGCTGCAGTCTCTCCATCATCTTTAAACATTGGCATAGCTTCAACCCACTTTGTGAAGTAGTCGACAACGACGATGATATAGCGATGCCCCCTTGCTGAAGGGGGGTTGCATGTGGTGTAATCAATCTGCCACTTGGTGAAGGGACCAACGGTGATAGAAACATGGGAGCGAGATGTGTCCTCATCTTCGGAGAGAAGATTTGGCACGGATTGAACTTCTTGACCAATTCGATACAATCTTTGATAAGTGTCGGCCAGAAGTAACCTGGTCGTAGAATATTTTGGGTTGTTGCCAACCCAGACAAATGACCATCACAAGCTTCGGTATGGAAATCATTAAGCACGATAACTGCCTCCTCATGAGTGAGACATCGACGTAGGATGCAGTCTACACCTCTCCAATACAATGTATCATCGAGTACGAGATAATTCTTAGCCTGATGGCGTATACGTCGATGCTCATCACGAGGAGCAGAAGTGGGGCACTTCAAATTCTGGAGATAGATAAGTATATCTCCGTACCAGGGATCCGAAGATCATAAAAAAAATATCTCCCTGGATAGGCGATTCTTCAAGCACAACGTCACCTGACTCAACCGGAAGTTTCAAAATAAGCTCTGCGAAGACCAATGACTTTTTGGACTTTGCTGAAATGAAGTCTAAGTCAAACTCCTGGAGGATGACTATCCATCTACTAATTTTTCTGCCTATTACCCGTCATGTCAACATGTACTGGAATGGATTCATGACAGCAATGCCGGTGGTCTTGCGAAACAAAACGTAATGACGGAACCGTTGAACAACATGAACTGTTGCCAACGCAATTTTTTTGATATGAGAATAATTGAGGTCCGGTCCTATGAGGCCTCGGCTCAGGTAATAGATCACGTATTCTGAGAACAAGTCATCTTCCTGAACTAAAACCATTCCAATGGTTAACTCTGCTGCAGCCCGATATAATAAGAAATCTTTGTTATAGTTAGGTGGCCGGAGCAGAGGGGCAGTTGTGATGACATGTTTTAATGCATCGAAAGAGCGTTGAGCGACATCATCCGAGTAAAAAGGAATGTCTTTCTTTAGTAAGCGCATAAAGCCCTTGGTGATTTCAACATAGTTGGCGATGAAGCGTCGTAAAAAGTTAGCCTTGCCTTGTAGACTCTGAAGTTGAAGGATTGTGCATGGAGGGGGCAACTGGATTATTGCCTCCACCTTGAGAGGATTGACCATGATCCCTGTTGTTGATACGATGAAACCTAACAAACGTCCTGACATTACGTAGAATATGCACTTGTTTGGATTCAAGCGAATCCGAAAGTAGCGACAACGTTCGAAGATAAGTCTAAGGTGTGTGGGATGATCCGTTCTCTTGTGAGATCGCCATGCTAAATCATATAGATAGGCCTCGACTATATGCTTGAGGTCATGGAAAGAAAAAGACATGGCCCACTGAAAGGTTGCTCCAGCATTTTTAAGACCAAAAGGCATCTTACGATATGCGAATGTACCCCAAGGACAAATGAATGTCATTTTGTGTTGGTCTTCGGGTTTGATTTGTATTTGATTATATCCTGAAAAACCATCCATGAAAGAAAAAGGCTTCACAACCAGAACATTCATAAATGATCTAGTCGATGAATGGTGTTGGAAAATTATCTTTGGGACATGCCTTGTTCAAATCATGAAAATCGGTACATACCTGAATCGTGCCTTGTTTTTTATTGACCGGCACAGGATTTGACACCCATTGAGTCAAATGGATAGGATAGATAAAACCCGCCTTTAACAATTTCTCAACCTCAACCTTAATGGCTATTGCTTTCTTAGGATTAACTGGAGGAAGCTTCTGTCGAACAGGCTTGGCATCAGGATACGTTGTAATCTCATGTTCAACTATTTTTGGATCAATACCTAGCATTTCCTCATAAGACCAGGCAAAAACGTCGCGGAATTCTTTGAAAATATCCGTGTAGATTTGAATCTCTTCGAGGGAGCAGTCAGCTTCAACAAAAACATTATCCACAACGCCAGGGTTTCGGGAGATATTGATCGATATAGTTTCAATGATAGTTTCCATATTGCCCTCGGCATAAATTTCGTGTGTAGCTAAGATATTAATAGGGCATGACTGATCTCCCATCATGGTCACGGTGAATTCTCCTACTTCAATTCGGCTTAAATCTGGGAGAAAATATGATCTGTGATTAATATCTTCCCAAGGTTTGTCCGGACTAGTCATTGCTTCGATTACTGTTTCATCAGAAGGCAAGACTAAGTCTAACGAATCAGTGTTAGCGAGAGAACCCTGAGCCCAAATAGGCTCTAGAAGTGGATCTAACTCTTGTGCAGGAGTCAGATCAGTGTTAGCTAAATCCTGCTAGACTAAAGAGTACGCTACTTCAGCTGCAGACAAGAGCATGGACATGCCTGGGTGCCCTGTCTCATCCGTCATGGCTGATGGGGAAGGAAGTATCCATGGATCCTCGAAGTAAGTCATGCAGAACGACGAAACTTGAAAAATTTCAACCTTATGGTGATTGGATATAAATTTGATAACGTCGTGAGGGGGCGGGTAATCGAAGGTACCCATAAAGGATGGGCACAAACCAAATTCTACGTTGACGACACTTGGTTGAGGATTATCAATCATCGGGACCGTGGATGCCCCCAAAGTAGGGTCAGGTCTGGAGAAAGACAATTGATTGATGGTCACTATCTAGCCCTCGTGTGGAAACAACAAGACCCGAAAAACTATAGCAACCACAGCTTGCATAGAATAATTCCAAATCCTTCCTAACAAGAGGTTATAGTCGAGGTTAGCATCAACTACCTCTACTTCGACACACACGGTCTTCCCTTATAATTGCACGGGAAAAGAAGGAACGATGCCATGTGGTCGAAACGAACGACCGTCGAAAGCGGTGAGGAGGGTAGGTGATGGAGACAAAACAGGCTGACCAATGCCCTTCCAACATGCCAACGACGTAATGCATGTCGAGGCGCCATCATCAACCACTGTGCGGAAGATATTCCGAGTAAAAGTTTTCATGGGATAAGCCACTACTATCTGAAATGCTACATGGTAAGGCAGACGAGGTTTTAAGTCGGTTGTATCCAACATGATTGTACCCAGATTACAAGTCTTGGTAGAGCCTAAAGAGGTTAACAAGGCTTTCCTTTGAAAAGGGCAGCTTTGGAGGACTTCCAAATCAGACATCGCACAAGGGGTTTGATAAATCTTCCACCACAGAGTAGTTCTGGGCGGCCCTTCCGTTTGGGTTATGAGAATCTTTTAAAATGCGCCTTTTGGAATGCATGTCATTGTTTCGCCCAACGTCTTCTCAATCTGTAGAGGAAGAAAGTGGAGTTCAGCTTCTTTAGCTTTCTCAGAAGTGCTTGGTTTACTATAGTCATGTGCTCTAGTTGATATAAAAGAATCACCCCGCACCATGTATACGTTTACGGATGCGGGGTTGTTCGTAGGTGGAGGGGGTTCTTGGCTGCCCCCTTCCATGCCTACCGAGGCTTGGGTTAGATTTTGCGCATGCTGAAAGGGATTAGTCAACACAACAGGTTGTTGCTACATCACAAAATTTTGGGCCTCTGCAAGCCAAGGACACAGATGGGTTGGGTGGTCTTCTGCGCACAAGTTGCATGGATACCTCACCTTCCATTTTTCAGTGTTGTCCCCACCATCATTATCGGTAGGTTTTTTATCCCCCTTACTCTTCTTTTGTTGTTTTTTATTCCCTTCAGGCTGCTAGGTGGCCTTTGGGTTAGTCGATTGCACTGTGTGTACCTCTGACATTTTGGTAGGGGGAGCAGCCAAAGAAGTAGTTTGGTTGGTCACTGTGTGTTGTATAGATAATTGTTGTAACTGCTTTGTCAATTGCTCAGCGGGTTTTGTTTGTGCTAAACCAACAATACCATTGGCATGTGGTCCAAATCTCTGTCTAGTTTTATCCAGTATTGAACATGGCACATCTGGCAAGATGTTGTATAATAAACCAGACTGAGAATAGATGAGCTCAAACTGTTGAGCCCTCATGATGGCATATTCTTCGAAGAAAACTCATAACGTTGCGATGTCTTTGGATAACTGCGGGACCAAAGACTTAAGGAACCACTCAAGTAGGAATGCTGGTGGGACTGGCACCTTGATTAAACTCTTCCGGCGTCTCCATTCTCAGATGTGATCAGAGATATGGTCCACTGTTGTATGTTCGAAATTAGCAAGCAACTATGTGCCAACATCGTATCTCATGGGTAACTGGAAATGGTTCAGGAAAGCCATCGCCAGTTCGCCAAAAGAAGAGTAGCTTGAGCGATCGAGCTCAATGTACCATTTCATGACACTCCCAATGAGAGTACGTTGAAACAATCACAATTGTATGGAGTCATCTTTCAATGAGTTAGATGAGCACCAAAGATGAAAGGTAGTCACATGATCTCCTGGATCTTCATTAGGTTTGGCTTCAAACTTTGGGATGTACGAAGGCAACTTTGTTGGCATAGGAGACCAACGCGGATCGTGACAAATAGGGTCATTCAACAACCTTGTCAAATCTGGCAAGTGCAAATTCGTTGGGAAGGGAAGTTTGGGTTGTTGGTGATAACCTGGGAAAAAGGGGCTTGGGGTTTGACTGGCACTAGGTTGTCAGGAAAAGTTTGGCTGCTGGCCTGAATTTTGATAGGAACCATGGCCCTGGCCAGCGTATGGATTTTGCATATGTGGAGACATCATCGGCTGATTTCCCAAATAGGACATAGATTGTTGGGCATGCATTATATTCGAAAGACTTTGGAAAGGGTTAACACATGCCGGTCTCGTGGGGATAAGCATAGTAGTTTGTCAGGGATTCCATTGATTGTGGAAATAATTACCCCAGATCGACATTTCGGATGAGGGAACAGATCCCTACCAAGAATTCCAAGGCCCTGATGCGGAAGAAGTTCCTAGGTTTTCCCCCTGTGCAGGAATAGTACCCTGCATAGGAGTAGATTGTACAAAAATGGGATTGCCCCCAGTCGGGAAAGTGGCCGATGAGAAGGCGTTGTTACCAAATGTTTTGTTTAAATAAAACAGTGTCGAACCTACCGGCATACTATACGAAGGTGGTCCTTGACTCCCTGCTCCAAATAAACCATGGTGTGTAGGTTGCCCGACAGACTGTTGATGCAAGCCACCGAGTGAAGGGGACGAAGGAGGTATATGACCCCCTCCGTAATGGAAAGCATTAAAAGGAGTAAGAGTGCCCCCCATGTGACCTTCCAGAGGAGCGCTAGAGCTCCCTGCCCCCAGACCTAAAGTCTGTAAAGTGGAGTAGGAAAGTATAGGACTTGTACCCGAACTAGGCATCCCGTATGAGAACGGAGGGCCTGTCGCACTTGGTGTGAAAGGGGTTGTGGCTGCTGCCAAAGACGGGATCAAACCACTGTGCGATGTAGAAGCGGTCGAGACCATGGTGGCTCGGAAAGATGACAGTGGGTTAGGAGGTGAACACTCTCTTGTGGGGACAACCATATTGGGAATCGAAGAATTCCCAAAGGGAGTAACAACATTTGTTTCCATTGCTGTGTGCAACACTATCTGGCGCTCATAAAATTGGATTGGTACGATGAAAGGTGCCAAGAAATCAGTGGTTGGGGTTTCAACTGGGCCAAGAGCATGTGCTTCAAGGTCCAAAATGGCTGATTCCTCTGGGTGTTGGTTGGGCACAATTGCTTGTAACCCGGTCGCTTCAAAAGACCCTTGTTGGTCTAGCTTTCGCCTCAATGGTGGCGGGGGTGGCTCCAGTGTAACCGGCGGCAGGGCAAGAAGCCTTCGTGACCGATGGAGCTCGTGATCCTCCACTGTGTGATAATATCAAAGACACTCTAAGTTAGTCTAAACATTCAAAAGTAACACACACTAAAAAAGTCCCTAGACGATAAGACAAGCAAACACTAAACTAATTGAAAGAACAGTTACAACAACCAACACTAGAGCAACTTACCGGTGCAAGTGCAACTCGAACAAGGAAGCACCATCCGGGTATACTCTGCAAAGCGTGGCCCGATGTATGTCCTAGGTACCACGGTATACCCCCGCAGTCACATGTGTATGTTCATAAAATAGATAGGCAACTAGGTTGCCAGCGCGCAAACAGTCACCAGGCGGGTACAGTCGAAAGTTGGGTAGACCACAATGAGAAGGGTATCGAGCCTAAAACCTGTCAAGGGCATCGAAAGCAAGTGGTCCGAAAGACAACTGAGGACCTCGAATGGATTCGAGACCCACGAAGCCCCGTGGAAAATGCAATCAACGGAATCCCAAAACAAGCCCTTTATATGTGTTCTCCACTACGATTGGTCCAACTTTGGAGGGGTTATCTCTGCTACCTTTCTGCACGCGAACTCGTGTTAGAGGGGGGTCCCGGATAGCTTTCACGACATTGGACTTAGACACTCCCTAACTCAGACTCCAATGTTTGATTTTAAATTGCCTTGAAGAGTTTCCTCTCCAACCTAATCCAAGGCCCTAATCCTAAACTAGTTGGTGAACCCTACAAACATAAAAGTCTAGTAGATTTTAAATTTAGCATTAATTTTATGGCTTTGTCTTATGTCAAGGGGTATGAAAGTGAAACTGATAATGTGTAAAAGATGAAAGCAAAAAATGAATAAAAAAAATGGAAACAAAACTTTTACTTAATGCAAAATTTCAACAACTTTTCAAAATAAATATTTTTAATTTTCTAAGATTTTGGATAGCAAACTCAAAAGAAATTTCACTTGACTACAAGCTACTTATGATCTAAGTAAACTGTAAAAACTTATGAAATAAATGACTTTTCCCTGGTTAATAATGCAGAAACACACTCTTCAACCAAACAAGAAAATGAAAAGAGATTTTTTTTAATAAAGCAAAAAAGGAAAAATACCAACAAGCAAAAACCAAGAAAAACAATTATGGCCTAAACGGAGATTGCAAAGAATCACTTCAAGAAATCACACACTAGCAATAAAAAATGACTCTCACACTTGTCTAAAAACCTTTAAAAAATTCTTTTATTTTTATGACAACTTTTTAAATGAGAAAAAGCAAGTTAAAGGTAAGATTAATCCTAAGCTACTGACTGCTAAGACAGAGATTCAAATACATGAGAGGTATAATTCTCATCAAGGGAAAGGATNTAAGATTTTGGATAGCAAACTCAAAAGAAATTTCACTTGACTACAAGCTACTTATGATCTAAGTAAACTGTAAAAACTTATGAAATAAATGACTTTTCCCTGGTTAATAATGCAGAAACACACTCTTCAACCAAACAAGAAAATGAAAAGAGATTTTTTTTAATAAAGCAAAAAAGGAAAAATACCAACAAGCAAAAACCAAGAAAAACAATTATGGCCTAAACGGAGATTGCAAAGAATCACTTCAAGAAATCACACACTAGCAATAAAAAATGACTCTCACACTTGTCTAAAAACCTTTAAAAAATTCTTTTATTTTTATGACAACTTTTTAAATGAGAAAAAGCAAGTTAAAGGTAAGATTAATCCTAAGCTACTGACTGCTAAGACAGAGATTCAAATACATGAGAGGTATAATTCTCATCAAGGGAAAGGATGACTGCCTTACCCTCAACATAAATTATCCTGTACAAGCACGCTATTGTTAATCCAACAGCCAGTGTGTGAACGCAAGATGTATAGAGACAGAGGGCATGTACACACGGGTTGACCTTGTACAGGCTGCGTGTATCTCTAAACTCTGAGCAAAACTAAAAATAGACAGACCAAACCAAGAAGAGACCACTGATATTGATAACCGGGGTCTCCTGAAGGCTTGGATAATCTTTTTTAACAGAAAAAACAAACAATGTAAGGAAAAAATATATAAAGAAAAAAAATATGAGATAAGACTGCAAACAACCAAGACTCAGATAGAATTATAGAAAAACCCTGAGAATGTGTGATTCTGATAGGGAAGAGGATGGTTGCCTCAAAAATTCTCTGAACTCTACACGCTACTGCTACTTCTTCAGCTAGTGTTCACACGCGGGCTGTAAGAGAGTAGGGTGCGGGTACATGCATGCAGACCTTATTCAGGCCGCGTGTACCTCTGTGGGTCACGAAAAAAAAAAAAAGAGTCAAGCAAATAATAGAGAAAGCTGGTATGGAAAACTAGACTCCCTGCTAGCTCAGACCTTACAGAAACTAAAAGAAAAAATAGGCAAGAAAAACTAGTCTTTAAAACTACTAAAAAACTAAATAAAATTCCAGGAACCCTAGAGAGTCTCCTCAGTATGGTCGCAAATTCTGTTGTGAGGGAAATCTCCTTACGGACTAGAAAATAGGGTTAGAATTTGCATGCAGATATGACCTATAGAAAATCTACTTTCTACCTTCGTCCCCAAACTTAAATCCCATATCTTTTTAGTAAATGCATGGCTAGTTCAACCTACCTCGTTCCAGCCGTTCGATGTCGATCCCTTGTCGCACTTGATTACTTGTTCGTGGTTCTCCTTTCCAATGCTAACCTGCATACAAGACAAGAAACAACTACACATGCATACTACCTATAGAATAACGGGTGAGAAATTCAAACATGTACTTAGCAAATTATGAATAACTCATGAATTGGGATGGGAAAAGCAGTTTCTTTATTACTTTGAATGAGTCAACTTACAAAAGTTGAGACTAGCCACCGCTCCGCGAACCTGATCCTGGGCTCTTCTTCAACTGTCCTCCAACTGCTTTGCTTTGTATCTCCTTTGGCACAAGGAAGGCTAAAGGGTTGGGACAATGGGAATATGCAAATGGGCAGAGTTTCTTTGCTATATTTTTTCTCCTCCAAATGAGACCCCTACCCCTTCTTTTATAGGTTAGAAGGAGCTAGGTATTTGGACGAACCCTCGACCATGCATGGTTGGGAGTTTCAGTTAACTCACCCATAGATTTTGTGTTCCGTCGGCAACTTTCCTTTTTTCGTGCTTTTGTCAGTCCACGCGGGTTGTCTTAGGTCAGCCAGCGTGTACACATGTGCAGTAATGGAGTAGGGCATGTGGGCCTTTATAAAAGAGGTTTTTTAAAGAGTTGTTCAGCAGTGCTTTGGCAAAGAAGGGATATGAGATGGCCTTATGCCAGGTAAGCATGTGTGGTGCAATTTAGGGTTATAACAGAAACGACTAGGTAGAGAATAGTCATGATTATTCATCTCCTCAGCAGATGGAAACATATCGACAAGATAAGCATTGAGGATAAAAAGGGAGAAGAAAGGAGTTGAAGGGGTGGATCATTTTGTTGAAGAAGTGAATTGAGATTCACTGGGGTTCAATTGAAGTGGTCCATATCACCATAGAGAACGGGGTTGTGAAAACACTATATTGATTAAAACAAGGATTCATATCCTATTCGTGTTCTTGTGGTCGTAATCAAATTCTTCTATTTTTGTCTTAAAATAAAAGTAAATTATTTTTTTGTTAAAGCTTCGGGAAATGAATTATGTTGTGCATTCTAAAGGCATAGCATGGTCCTATAGGTGTTATAATTGCTACAAGATCTTGCTACTGCGTCACTGTGTTATGGCCTAAAATTGCATGTTTATTGTGGCTACTAGTGAACCATAAAACTCCCACCTAGGAAAAGCTTTGCAAATGTGGCTTCAAAGGACCCTTAGTATTTCTAATGTATCGATATGTGGAAGAGACCACATAACATTTATTCAATAATTTCCTGGTGGCTAGTGCAATCTGGGATGCAAGGGATGCTTTATTTAGACAAATAGACCAATCTAGGGAAAGTGTCATTCTAACTCTGGGAAATTGGAGATGTGCACCTTTTAGGAATCCTATGCTCAATAGAGTGTGGAATGTACTTCGAGGATTTTTTCTATGGAAAGTCTTGAAAGAATGAATAATAGGATTTTGAAGAATCTTTACAGAAAAATAGAAATTTGGCACATAATATAAGACAGTGTTAGAGAATCAATATGGGCNAGAGAGAGAGAGAGAGAGAGAGAGAGAGAGAGAGAGAGAGAAGGGGGGGAGAGAGGAAGAGAGGGAGAGAGGCGGAGGGGAAGAAAGAGAGAGGGAGAGAAATGACATTAGGAATAGAAGTGTGTGCATGCTTTAGAACCCACACGTGTTCGCAAAACACGTGCACATACCTAGAGCGTGTGCATGTTCTTTTCATTTCAATTTTTTTTTAGTAGGAGTGAAAACTCTAACATATGTGTTTGTTGAGTTGGTTTCCTTAGATTTAGGTTTGGGATTACAAACCTAGTGATTTGGTGCAAATACATTAAGACCACCATTTTTATGAATACCTCTCAATATCTTTATTTTTGAGATTATTTTTCTATAGGCTACACAGATCCATTGTAGATGAAACTATATACACAAGTGTTTCACAATTTTTTTCTTTGGATGTGTCATATTAGATTATGATAAAAAGAAATAAATAAAAGAATAACTATAACCTAATTGCAAAGGTATTGATAGATATGAAAATGTACGAGAGAAAGGCTACATGGATTCATAACATATAAGATTCCAATATTCATATTAGATATCATAACATGGTGGTAACCAAAAAAAAAGCGTTTTGACACAATAGAGAAACTATTTGATCTTGTGCATGTGGCTTCTTTTCATGGGAAGAATTATAA
>SNQJ01S0158151.1:6366-18220 GCA_010110895.2 Picea sitchensis
TTTAAAGTACATATTTAACCATTTAAAAGAACATTTCCTCACACATGAACATTTAAAAGAAGCATAAACTTGGCACATAATTCATCTTGCATATTTTAACACATGGAGCAAGGTCCTGTAAAGTTTATTTTAATGAAGTAGAGGGTGCTTGCATAGCATAACAAGTTAGGCCACTATTTTCATATCACCATTTTCGTCCAGAATCTCCCAAATGTGTTTTTTGTTCCTTCTATGACTTGCAAATTGATGAAAAAATTTAGTATTCTCGTCTCCACTTTTAATCCAGATCGCCCTGCTCCTCTGTCTCCATAGTTCCTCTTCAACCTGGAGATGCATGTTATGCTCCTCCTCTAGAGTCTTTAAAATAAGGTTTGACTCAATGCTCATTATTCTCCTTGATTTCTGTTGATAATAAAACCAAATATCCTCCTTGAGCTTTTCGAAAATTAAGTAGTTCTTAGTACTTTTTTCTTTGGCCCACGCCTTTACCTGAAGTTTGAGCTGCTTTAACTTCCACACTAATCTCCTCTGTGCCCCAGATTCTTGCAAATAAAGGTGATCATTCCAAACTTCATGGACAATCATAGTGAAGGCATCATCTCTCAGCCATGTCGGGTTTAGTTTGAAAGGGTGAGCATCCAAGTTTAAGATATTCCCTAGTTGCAGTAGAATAGGAGCATGATCATAAACATAAGGATAGGTAACCTAGGACCTATTTCTACCAACAGAGGATATGATTTCCTCTTATAAGAAAAACCAATCCAGTCTTTTAGAGATTTCTTCCCAACCTTTCCTACCATTTCGCCACGTAGGAACCACATCAACAAGCAAAATGCCGACTAGTCGATTTTTCTGGAATATGCCCTTAAAGTAAACCGCCAACGGATCCAGTTGAGTTGTGTCTCCCCATACCTCTCCATCACCGACCATAAAATCTAGGTCCCCAGCTACAATCAAATTTTTGTGTGCTAACATGCCCCTACAATCCACCTTATCCTAAAAAGATTTTCTCTTTGTGCAAGGTCCATAGATATTTAAAAGAGAAAAAGGTTTTTATCTTCTAATCGAGTACCTGTAAAAAAAATGCCACCATAGCTTAAGTAAGGAGTAAATTCAAACTTTTTTGGATCCCAAGTCACCAGAAGTCACTCAGACATCCCAACTGAACTGACTACACACATCAACCATGTTAGACGAAGTGAAAGCATGAAATGTCTAGCCTTCTTCTCATCAACTAGCGTTTCTTGCAGAAAAACAATATCCGGGAGCGTTCTCAAGGGCAGTGTACATAAGGAGGTTATTTTCAAAGATCCTCCCACCCCTCTAAGCACCCCAATTTTAGATTTGTTAGAAATTTGTTGTGCAAAAAAGTTGGTGTTGGTTCCATCTTTTTTGCGAGCACTCCTGGTTTTAATAGGATAAATCTCGTACCCCAGTCCCCGCGACCAAGCAAAATCCTTTCCAATTCCCTCCCCACCCCTTTTCACCATCCCAGGATTGTTGTTGGGATTGTCTCTACATATACCAATCCTCCCCTGATAGGTAGGCGGTATAGGACTCGTGGCCTCTATGATGGAGGGGACCAGAGTGTTGAGCACCCTATCTAGTGAGCTTTCTCCATAATTAGGTTCCTCGTAACTAGGAACAAAACCGCTATCCCCAAAAGGCTCACAGAAAGGTCCCCCTTCATCCCGAGGCTCACGGGAAGGTCCCCCTTCATCCCGAGGCTCTACAGCAGGAAAGGTGGTGTTATGAGTCCCCACCCCATCCCCTAAGGACACTAAACCCTCCATTGCCAGCTTAGTACCATCCTCAGAAAAAACATCAGGCACTGACTCAGGTTCCAACAAATTTGCAGGGTCGAGTTGGTCACGTTCCCACGTCGACAAGGAAAAATAAAGAGAAGGGCAATGTTTTTTTAGCTTACCCACAAAAGTAGCTTTAGTCGCCTCCAAACTAGCCTCCACCGCCGATGGAGAGTGATATCCTTTGCCATAAGAGTCCACCCCAGGTGAAAAGAGTTTAGATGTCTTCTTGAGCATGGTAGCCTCTGAGTCCTCCTCCTCCACAGTTCTCTAATAGTCCCTTCTCAAGTTTTCAGTCCTTCGACAGAGTGAGCATCTAAAGGGGACACCAAGGTAGTCCATCCTTTGCCCCAATATGTAACCCCTCCAGTCTATTTCTAAAGCCTCCAGTAGCCCAACATGTATGTCAAATTCTACCAGAACCTTCGCCAATCGTTTGTCAGGCGTCGATAGGGAGAGTTCATCTACTTTAATAAAGCGACCAAGTTCATTTCTGATAGCCTCCAGTGCCTTTGCATTCCATAGTTGCAGGGGTAGGCCTGGTAAGAGAACCTAAAGATGGCAGAAGCAAAAATATTCAGTCGTTGGATCAAAGCAGACCCACCAACGCTTGAGCATCAGGCTACTACCTTCAATGATCCAAAGCTTCTCTAAAACTAACAGGGTATCTTCCAACGACTTCAAAATGAATCCAATCCAACCCCTCGACAAAGTCAGAAACTTTGGGGTATATCCCAACAAAGGGACCCAATTAGACTACATCCAATGGAAGGATTGAACTCACCAATGGAAGCTTCAAGAATGTGTTGCTTGTTCCCAAACTTTCCGTCAATCTTCTCTCTATGTATCATATGAAAAATTACGGCACTAGAAAGAAATTCATATTCACACCTAATGCAGTGGACATCTATGACATGCAAACCAATTCTAGGGTTGCTACTGGTGAGATAAATCGTCAATCTAGATTGTATACATTTTATGAATTTAATGAACCAGATTCTGCTTTACTGCTTACCCATGTCGATGAAAGTAGTAGGATATGGCACGAAAGGTTAGGGAATTTGAATTTCAGATATATGCAACAACTCAACAAGAAAATATTGGTTGATGGCATACTAGACATCCATTTCTCCAAAGGAGTCTGTGAGGGATGTGTTCTTGGAAAACACCCTCAAGAGAAATTCAACAAAGTAAAGACTCAGAGAGCTTCCTCTTCTTTAGATCTGATCCATAGTGACCTCCTGGGCCCTTTTCCACACCCATCAAACAAAGCAAAGTATGTTTTTATTTTGGTTGATTATTTCTCATGTTTCACATGGATTTACTTTCTCAGGCAAAAATCATAGGTCTTTCAACACCTCAAAGATTTCAAAGCCCTGGTTGAGACACATTCGGGAAAGAAAATCAAAGTCCTCCAAACTGATAACGAGGGAGAGTATGCCAACCATGAGATCCATAATATTTGTCATGAGGCAGGGATTCAGTTGCAACACACAGTTCCCTACACTTCGCAGAAAAAAACGAAGTTGTTGAGTGAAAAAACAGATCTATAAAAGAGATGGCATCTCGCATGCTACATGCAACATAACTACCACAAAAACTATGGGACAAGGCACTTAATTGTGAAACATACATCCAAAAAAGATCTCCCCATAGATCTGCCAAGGATAAGACCCCCTACGAGGCTTGGAGCGGCCTCAAACCAAAATTGACCCACTTTCATATTTTCGGTTCACGTGCATTGGTCCAGATTCCCTCTAAAAAGAGAAAGGAACTTGATACAAAGAGCACATAGTGTATATTTGTTGGATACCCCAACAATGTGAAGGGATACAAACTTATTGATCTTTCCTCGGACTGGCTCATCATTAAGAGAAGTGTCCAATTTGAGGAAAGTATCTCGCATGTAGCTTAACAACCGCATGCAGACACCTTCATTCTTCCACCTGTTCGAGATGATGAGCATGCACATGCCGACTCTTCTTAAGATGAGAGTTGTGATTCATAGGATTCAGATGATCCAGATACAAAGTCAATACAATCAGATATAGAGTAAGTGCATCCAAATGCAGATGCAAAGCCACAACAGAGGCCCAAGTGGGCCGAAAATACTCTTCAGGATCGAGGGGATCTTGTTGGTGATACAATTGATACTAGGAGGAATCGATATGATTTCTAGGAGCCTCCTATTGCACTCACTACCACTAAATTATTTCCATCCATGCATATTTTCTTGGTTCAATCTTCAAATCCACAGTCTTATGGCGAGGGTGCTGGAAATCCCTTTTGGGAATCCGCCATGCAGGAGGAGTACAACTCCCTCCTCGAGAACCAAACTTGGGATCTGGTTTCCCTTCCTTATGGAAGGAAACTTGTCATATGAAAATGGATCTACAGGACCAAGAGTGCAACGGATGGACAGATTAGCAGATACAAATCCAAACTTGTTTCCAAAGTCTTTCAGCAGGTGCATGGCATTGACTATGATGAGACCTTCGCTCCCGTAGCGAAGATGGATTCCATACATTTGGCACTTGCCATTGCGGCAACCAAGGGATGGGAAGTCCATTAGATGGACATGAATAATGCATTTATTCACGGTGATCTCTTTGAGGAGATATATATGGAGCAACCCCAGGGATTTATGCAAGATTCCTCTTTGGTTTGTCGATCAAAGAAATTTTTTTATGGCCTTAAGTAGGCTTCGAGGGCATGGTATGCTAAGATGGACTCCTACCTGTTGTCACATAACTTTGTACACTATAAATTAGACCCGAATCTCTACATGCTCAGGACAAATGATTCACTTCTACTCTTAGTTTTGTATGTTGATGATTTGTTGATCACCGGTGGCTCAAATTCAACGATTATTGCAGTCAAGAGGATTCTACATGCCAGGTTCTTGATGACAGACATGGGTTGGCTAGACTTATTCCTTTGACTCGATATCAACCATGATGCATAAGGAATCAAACTGTCTCAGACCAAGTATGAACGATATCTCCTTGAGATATTTCACATGACAGACTGCAAGTATGCTCCGACTCCTTTCCTATCAGGAGTCAAAATTGAGGATGGCGGGGACACTCCACTGGTTGACAACACACTGTACATACAACCAGTGGGGAGCTTGTTGTATCTCACACACTTCAAACCAGACCTCTTCTATGCAGGTTGCGCAATTTCTAGGTTCATGCAGAAGTCACATGAGCTACATTGGAAGGCTGCAAAGCGTATCCTTCGATACGTATAGGGCACCATCACCTTTGAGATTCATTATGAAACAGACTCTACATTAGATCTCATAAGGTTCACTGATTTTGATTGGGCTAGCGATAGCACTGATCGCAAGTCTACATCTGGTTACTCACTCAATCTTGGTTCCGAGCCTATCTATTGGTCAAGAAAGAAGAAAGATTCCATTGCTCTATCTTCAACCGAGGCATAATACAGAGGGGTAGTTAACATAACCCTTCAGGCTATGTGGCCACAACATTTTCTCACTATGTTGGGCACTTAGTTTCATCGACCGATTGTCATCTGGTGTGACAACCAGAGAACTCTAAAGTTCTGTAGAGATCCAGTTCAAAGGCAGCGTACGAAGCACATCAAGATCCACATGCACTACATCCGGGACTTAGTACACGAGGGGACCATCGACCTATAGTTCCGTCCTTCAGCAGAACAAACAACATAAATCTTCACCAACACCTTTACTAAGAAAAAGTTCCATTCTCTGTGAAGTCGTCTTGGAGTGAAGGACACAATTGCCTAACAATTGTCAGTTCTTCTTTTTACATACATTGTACCTTGAGGGGGGGTTTTCCCCTCTTTCCTCACTCTATTTCAGTGTATCTTTTGTATTTGGCTACCTAACATGGCCTCGTTGTCGGGACCAATTATTTATTTTCACCATAGTGATGTTCAGGGGGGGTGTTGGAGTTAGTTCAGACACACCTAAGATTTATTTTTCTTAAGATTTTTCCTATGTTTATTAGTCTTTATCCAGTCTCCTAAAGTTTAGGGAGAATATTCCTCTAGGTAGGTTAAAAATGATATGTGTCACAACGATGAGGGAAAAAAGGAGAATCCAATGAGATATGTCTCAAACAAGGGTGTTGATAGGATTCTTAACAGGAAAAAATGAAATAAATGTGTAGTAATTTTCACAACCCGAATACAGGAGGAAAGGTTGTGGAAATAAATCTTTTCTATTCCTTTTCTGTTTTGTTTCCTTCCCAAGGGTTAGGGTTTTTAGGGTTCCTATAGACAAGGGTTTACCCTATGCTCTAGCTCTTTGATATACGTGCAGGGTCGAACAATAGTACTCGGCCCAATATCTCAGGGCAGTAACTAAGGAGGCTAGATCATACCCTTATTTGTACTACCCAATTACCCAGGTACTAGAGAGTATATTTCCGAGTGTTGTTCTTGGTGGCACTATAGTAGTCAGGTGGTCGATCGGTTTATCTATGGATGGTTTTAGGATACCTAAGGGGGATGTCGATATACCAGAGGTACGTGGAAGAGAAAGTCTGTATATAGGTGTTGTCTGATGCACTACCAATCAAAGAGGTACCAACAAGGGTTACAAGGGTGTCCAACAATGTGATCTTAAGTACCTCTTGTATTTCCTACGTGTATGCTTCCCCGACAGTGAATTTATGTGCTGGACGACATATATCAATAGTTTAAAGACACCGAAACATGTCTTTACCTTGGAAAAAAATTTAACCCACAATTTGTTCCAAGGAAAGTGATCTGATACCATTTTTTAGGTATCATATCTATTATAATAGCATAAACATAAATATTTCAGTGAATACCAGTGAAACAACAACAAAGAACATCAATATAGCAGCATAACACCATAATATATGGAACCACAACACCAAAATAATACCTTTATTGATATGAAACAATGTTCACTTGCCTCTTTGAGGGGGAAAACTCCAACATAGTAGAGGTCTATTACAATAATTTTCAAGACAAAGCTTTCTCGTGCTTCCTACTCTTATTTATACGAATTCTATCTTCTAAAGAACATTCTAGATGAAGATCTTTCTAGAAGTGAGAGCTTCTATTAGGTATTATTACATTGACTTGTTCATATTTATTAAATAGGCCTTATTAACTAATGTCGACATTTATTACATGGAAAATATATTATTCTATCTATGTGAGGGGTTAGAGAGGTTAGGTCCCTAACACAATGCACGAGGGAGGACCATGCTTATTCTTGAAGAAATCACATATTTACAATACGATACAGATTTATAAACCAAAATAGTACGTAGTGAAATATGACGACATTTCCATCACATCATTCATCAAAGTAGAACACAATATTCGACAAAGGAAAAGGAAAGTATGGACCACATATGACAGAGAACTCTAAATGATAATTTCATTAAACCCAATAAATATTATGATGGAAACACATCTAAAATATCATGCTTAAATTGAAATTCTTGAGAAATCAATAATCTTATGTCCCAAATTAGTTCTCTATGAACCTAAAAAATAATATGTCTTTAAAATAAATAGGAAACAATGTCATGAAATAAAAATAAAAGAGACTGCGTTTTTCCTTCAAAGAGGACTAGGATGGAGCTACCGCGGACCATAAAATGAGAGAGACTTGGAAGACAAGAAAAAAATAGTCAAGGGTCAACCTTAGTTTTCACAGGTTTCTTGTTGAGAAAGAAAATGCAATATGACAAATGACTGTAGAATAAGAAATGGCAAGGGAAATAATAAGGTTGTGTTGGCCCTTGACCAAGTTTGGAGGATCTTTGGTCATGTTTGACCTATTTTGGGACTTTAATAGGCTGTCGAAGGCAGAGCGCAAGTCAAAGCGGAGATCACGGGATTTCAACCCCTTGTTTAGGGATTTTTGGGTTTTGGGCTTATGTAACGGGTATGGGGATGTCGGCCCATGGGTTTACCCATGTTTAGGCCCTTTTTACAATGTATAAATAGAAGTCTAGGTGATGTAAGAAGGAAATAAAGGGGGCTTGGTACCTAGCCAAAGTGCTAAGTGCAAATTGTAAATGATTTGTGCATGCTATGTTGAGAACTTGCAGAGCTAAGTGCAAGTGACTGTAAGAGACTGTGTAAAGGCTTTGTGCTATAATCTAGCTCGGGAAGGAGGATCTAGCGAAGTGCGCGTAGATCTCCTGTCCTATGAGGAGTAGGATCTTGTGGCTCTGTGCATGTAGAATATTGGCAGAAGACAATAAAAGAGAAGAAGAGTTGGTGGACGTAGCCCCAGGCTGGGGGTGAACCACGTATATCCTGTGTTATGGTTGCTTTGTACATTATGGTTGTTTCATTGTTCATATGATTAATGCTTAGTGCACTGATGTATGCTTAGATGAATCTGATATGATAAGCTCAGTGCCGAATAATATGAATGAATGCTATATCTAACCTATGTCAATGTGCTTAGTGCTTGAATATACTAGAACTGGGTGAATACTGCGCTGATCTATTGTTAGGGTTTACCTGCGCTGTAAATTAAGGCTGAATACTAATGATCTATAACTGCTAAGTGCTCTGTTAAGGTGTTACAATCATAGATCTGTGTCCCAGCTAAGGTTGCAGACACTGGAGTCCTGCAACCACCCCTGCCTCTACCTCAGGTGAGACTTCATCTGCTTCGCAGGTGTTTTCAAAAGGGCCGGTAGTTAGGGTTTTTTTGGTGCGTTGTTGAAGCATTGAACCCTGGGTCTACCCCTGTGCCAATAGGTCGCTACTTGACTTACTGTGATGGAAATCTTGGAACCTTTTAAATGTCTCTTACATCTCATTTTATAGTCTTATTTTCATCTTCTTGAAACTTGTTTTCAATTAGGGTTTTGTTTTCCCTCTTTGTGAGCTTAGATATGTGTTCCATCAATTGAGACCCGCTTTAGAAGCTTAGGAATTTCTTTAAATAAATCAATTTTCAAAAATAATTTATTTTTAAAACAAAAAATAATCCCGACTGCAATTTAATTTTTAGGGCATGATAACTGATAGTTCATCCATTAAAACCACTTCCAATGTTTTTTTCATCTCTTTACCTTTCCGACGAGCTCTCATTTTTTCAAATCAGACATCGCTATCAAAATTTATAAGCTTTGGAAGATGGAGACTCACCCATCGTTCATCTGTCCTTGTGAAATTTGGGCCTTTGATTTGCAAATTTGACTTTATTTATCCCACATGCATTTTCGAAGGGTTTTCATGACTTATTTATAAATAAATTTAATCTCTAGGTTATTTTTTAAATTAAGAGAGAGATCCATAGGATTCCATGTATCTTGTGCACAAAGTATATTTTGACCACCACATCATCACCCAGTCATTACGCCAATTCACTACCAAGTCATCTCTGTCCATCCATGTGTCACCCGAGGTAGATCCACGTCATTGCCACTTGTCACCTAGAGATAGGTCCACATCAAAGGGGAAGAAACTTAGGATAAAAAATAATATTAAGAAATTGAATGAAGTGTTTGTATAATTATGGAAATGGAAATGAATTATGAAAATAATAATGAAAATTAATAAGTGGAAATGGAAAATGGAAATGAATTGTGAATTATGGAAATGACTAAGTGGTGGGTATTATGAAAATTAACTAAGTGGATAATGAAAATGGAAATGGTGTGGAAGATTGAAAACATGCCTAAATATGGAGCATGGGGAGTAGTATAAGGTAGTATGGGTAATATACAATAGTATGGAAAATGGAAATGACTAAGTGGTGGGTATTATGAAAATTAACTAAGTGGATAATGAAAATGGAAAATGGAAATGAATTATGAATTATGGAAATGACTAAGTAGTGGGTATTATCAAAATTAACTAAGTGGATAATGAAAATGGAAATGGTTAAGTATGGAAATGATGTGGAAGATTGAAAAAATGCCTAAATATGGAATATGGGGAGTAGTATAAAGTAGTATGGGTAATATACAATAGTATGGAAAATGGAAATGAAATATGAATTATGGAAATGACTAAGTGGTGGGTATCATGAAAATTAACTAAGTGGATAATGGAAATGAAAATGGTTAAGTATGGAAATGGTGTGGAAGATTGGAAAAACGCCTAAGTATGGAGTATGGGGAGTAGTATAGAGTAGTATGGGTAATAGTGAAAATGACTAAGTATGGAAGTGTAGAGAGTAGATGTAACGTCACAAAAAACTCAATTTTGTTTTTTAAAGAATGGTTACTATTATCATGTCAAGGAAAATTTATTCATCATATTGGTTACACTCNATGGGGAGTAGTATAAGGTAGTATGGGTAATATACAATAGTATGGAAAATGGAAATGACTAAGTGGTGGGTATTATGAAAATTAACTAAGTGGATAATGAAAATGGAAAATGGAAATGAATTATGAATTATGGAAATGACTAAGTAGTGGGTATTATCAAAATTAACTAAGTGGATAATGAAAATGGAAATGGTTAAGTATGGAAATGATGTGGAAGATTGAAAAAATGCCTAAATATGGAATATGGGGAGTAGTATAAAGTAGTATGGGTAATATACAATAGTATGGAAAATGGAAATGAAATATGAATTATGGAAATGACTAAGTGGTGGGTATCATGAAAATTAACTAAGTGGATAATGGAAATGAAAATGGTTAAGTATGGAAATGGTGTGGAAGATTGGAAAAACGCCTAAGTATGGAGTATGGGGAGTAGTATAGAGTAGTATGGGTAATAGTGAAAATGACTAAGTATGGAAGTGTAGAGAGTAGATGTAACGTCACAAAAAACTCAATTTTGTTTTTTAAAGAATGGTTACTATTATCATGTCAAGGAAAATTTATTCATCATATTGGTTACACTCATAAATTTAGATTATATTAAGAACATTACTGCTCTTTAATTATACCAATTTTTCTCATGATAGGTTATAGGTTCAAGTAGCGAAATATCCGACATCGTTACTCGTTCTACCATTGTTCATCAATTTTCTCTAACAACTACAATTGTCAACATGTATACTTATTTATTTATGTTACCAAATTTAGCATATTAACATTACGATTCTTATGGTCATTAAGCAAAGAGTCCATTCTCCTTGTATCCATACATCTGTTAGGTGTATTGCAACTATAACCTCAATCCAAAGATTGGCCTCTACATTAAACTATTTATTCCCACTTTATAAATCTTCCATTTATTATGTACTATGTTCACAATAATTTATATATATAACTCTATAATCCACACAATACATAATATCTTACACTTTTAATATACCCTTCTTATAAATTAAACATAGTTACCGACTTAATGAGAACTGTGGTCCCTCAAAACGAGAACTCTGGCCCAAAAAACCCATATTTTTGCATAAAAAACATCAAAATCAACCCCCAAATCAAAAAGTGGTGCTACTGGTAGCACCATTTTTTTAAACAGGGCCAAAATTATAACATTTTTCGAACATGGCCTTCAAAACTTAGACAGTAGCTCAGAAAAACCTTAAAACCAACACCTAAAAAAAAAGATGTTTTTGATTTTTTTTTCTTTTCAAAATGTTAAATTTTGAGATCATTTGAAATCGTATTTTTATCACTTGGTACCATTAAAACCAAAACTTCAAAATCAACCATCAAATTGAAAAGTACTGCTACCGATAGAACCCATTCTAAAATTGGGGTATGAAAATGACACATTTTTATAATGTGGTAAAAGAACTCATCATTATTGTAAACAAAATCATAAAATCAACCCTTAAATGTTTATTTTTTAAATATTATTATCACGCAAATCACAAGGTAATACATAATGCCATGAAAATATCACAATATACTTTAAAAATTCAACGTCACTTTTTAATAATTTTTTACTACTAATAATAAAAAAGTAAATACAAGTTACATTGAATGAAACATAAATAATTTCTTAAAAGTATTGTTATATTGACCATATTCAAAACATATGAGCTAATAAATTTTGTTATATTATCCATAATAAAAAAAAATATCATTCATAAAACATAACAAAAGATTCATAACTTCATGTAAGATCATATG
>SNQJ01S0158153.1:20833-42875 GCA_010110895.2 Picea sitchensis
TTTGTTATGTCTAAAATATCCACATAAAGATTCACTTAGCACAACAAACATACATGCAATTATTACAAGTTGACAAGTAATATTTCATGACAAATTGCAGGATTTAGCCAATGCTAGGCATATATTCTAAACATCTACCCAACATTTAATCCACCATTTGGACACCTTCCTCTTCCACACCACATTTGGCGATTTTTCTTTTTTTGTTCAACAATGCCTCGGGAATATTCTTCCTCTCCTGGTGCTCTTCAATGCATGCAAGAAGGATACAATGAAAAACACTAATAGAAAGTGGGGAGACAATTGGATAGTAGTGCAAGAGTTCCCAACATAAGAGATTACAAGAATTTATAGGCATGGAATTTACAAGATTCATGAGAATATTTTTATTTATTTAATTTTTATTTTGTGAATATAAGTGTTAGGGTGAGGGTGGGGTCGAGGGTGAGGGTGTGCATTTGACGTAAATGCTCACCTTTACCTTTATCCTCACCCTCACTCCCACTTTTGGTCAAGAGACCTCTACTGGAATATAAAACATGAAACCATGCACAATGTGAAGTGGCTTAGTAGAATGATTTTTCCACCTAAGCCAACAAGTCCCTCTAAAAGGGGATGTAGAGAGATGTTTTGATGGTTATACTTATTGTTGATGTGGCTCATGGCATAAGTTCACTCTCTTTCTCACTCTCTCTGTGGCATGCCTTATAAATTGCCCTAATATGCTAATAATGCAAAAAAACATTCATACTTGATTTTATTTGGTGATATTATGGTCTTTCGTCTCCTTTGCAACTTGTCGGTTCTCTTCTTCCTCAATCTCCATCGGAACCTGATACTTTGTTTCTTCCCTTGCCTCTTCTTCGTGAATGGAGCTCTGGGTGCCATGATTGTTGGAAGCCATAGACAGGTTATTCACTCACTGGGCCAAGATCAGAGACCTCAACCTACCACACTCTACCTTGATAGAATCCAAGCGTCTCCAAAAACTAAAAAGAAGGTTGGAAACACTAGCATTATGAGTGTTCTTGATGATTAAAATCGCAACAATGAATTCTGCCCGCAAAGGATTGCTAGATGTTATTATTTATTTATGATAATAATATTTAACTAGAAGGTGGGACCACCTTGTAGACTAGAGGCACAAATATAGACATATTACGCTCATATGTTGTTGATGTTATGATGTTTCCTACACAGTCCTATACATTTGATGATGTAGTCTTGGTTTCATTTGATATGACAAATGGGTGGTTGATGCATTGTTGCTAAATGTTGTTGATATTTACTTGCGTTATAGGGAAGTTCTATGGTTATGAGAATTATATTGTTTACAGGTGCTATGTTATGATATGTTATATCATTGATTAATAATCCATAAATGATTTATGCAAAAGATAATAAAATGGGAGCTTGATCAAAACAATGGGAAAAACTATGTATAAGATCTAGAGCTATGACAAAACATTACATATATACCTTGTGACAAATGTGAAAGGGTGGACCTAGTTGTTATACTATGCGCTTTGTTAAAGAGTATATATGGAGACACATATGGTAACATTAATATATGATTATTGTTGAAGTTACGACATAAGGTTAACATATAAGTTATGATGTGTCTCGGATGGAGCACTATACAATAGATATGGTATTGAATCTATACAAAGGATATGGCATTGAATTTTAGATTGGATATGGTTTGATTTTAATGGTGGATGTTATGTTAATGGGGGCTCGTACATGGAATTGAATAGGGCCAGGTGAGTAAGAAACATGCATTTACTTCATGTCACTCCAAACCACCCTCGATCCCATCATCCTAGCATAGTTGCATTGTTGCTCTGTTGGTTGTGGAAGCTTCGCAATTTCAGGTTTGGATGGGGAAAACTCGACCAGTTCATCATTGGAGCGATTTTTTCATAGGTATGGCTCTTTGCTTTCCATCCATGATGAACTCTCTGTATTATGAATCAAATGGTGTCTCAGGATTGAAGGGTTCTGTGTTTTATTGATTTTTCAACTGAGTGTAAATATTATGTTATGGGTTCTCTATGATTACTGCAAAATATTGGAATTTGTAAGTGAAGTAATGGATGTTATTGATTGTAAACTCTGCTTATTGGTTATTAACTTGGTCATCTTGGTTTGTTATGATGATTCTCTGTGAACAATGGTAACAATGGTGCAACGAGCTCTGTGATTTATTGTTGAGGGGTTTTAACCACTAGTCTGTGTATCAGTTGTTGTCAACCCTTTTTCCTCTCAGTCGTTGTTATGATTCTTTATCCAAGTTTCAATGCAACTGTCGACAGTGGTGTGGTTCTTTTGGCTAAGCCTCGAACTATTATTTGCATGGCTTGTTATTTACTCTCATTTAACTGAAATCTTTCCACAGTCCAATCTTGTTTTTCCCATAATGTTTAATAGAGACCTGTGTATGTATCAAATGGATACGAGTTGCCTTATGGAATTATTTTCATGAAGAGTTTTCACACCCGCTCCTCTCATCTCTGCTATAATGACGTCTATTATGTTGTGTGGCCTCACTGTCAATTGTTGTCAAAATTTATAGACCTCTTGGGTGTTGGAAAGAGACATGGTCTCTCTGTGTTTTCGTATATCTTTCATTGTTTAAATTAACCCTCGTTTCCTCTCTACAATAAAGTGTGCTTGGGGTGTTGAGCGTGAATTGCCTTGTTTTCACTCGAGAATTCTCTTAGGGTTCTGTGAAGATCTTGGGGTTATAAGTTGAAGGACTATGGTGTTTTAAAATATCATGGCTCTCGGTTCTTCCAAGATTATATTTGTTACCTGTGGTTGCTTCTCGATGGTAAATTCTTGAGGATGTAAAAGATTATGAGCTCTGCGTATTTTCTAAAGTCAAGCAGATCTTTGTTACCTCTCTGCATTTAAATTATAAAGAGCCTGACTTGCATCTACCTTCCTTAGACACCTTTTGGTTCGATCAAAAATTTTGATTACCAGTTTAATGATTGTGGTAATTACAAAGGGCACAGGCTCTCTCTCACTTCAAAAAACCATCTCTTGGTCGAATCTCTTTGTTTCCTCTGTGCGATGAATTCGTTTGAACAGAAAAGAAAAGTATGGTTGCCTACATATCGAGATCTTTCCTTCTGGTTGATTATGGTCTTTCTTACTGTGTTAAATACTAGCATGATCATGGTTACATTTAAAGTTTCGAAGACACCTGTGTAAGTGATTGTTTCACCAAGCACGATCATGATTCTGTCAAAGTTCAAAAGAAATACATGTGTGTGAATATTGTTATGTTCTCTTCATACATCTTATGGGAATCATTGTGCAGACTATGATTGTTTTAAAAGGAAGTCTATACATATTAATTCACATGGAGATCAAGCTCAGGGTTACATTTTTTGGGTTGATTGTTGTTGTCGAATCAAGTTATGTCAATCACATTGTCGAAGACCTATGTGTATGATAGACTCATCAAACGTTCTTTGGTTCTGTCCAGATTTAAAAAGGAACCCGTGGGTAATTAAATCATGCCTGATTTTTGTTAGATGACAGTGATTGTAGATTGTTTATCCTGGGTCTATTATTGATTACCAAAGATGAATGTTGGACATAGATAACATGGATCATTGTGCTTATTTTGTTTATTTTAAAAGAAGAGATCATCGTTAGCATATGAAGTGTTGTGGTTCGAATGGTTATATTGTTACTGTTGAATTGGAAATGTTTTCATATGTCATAATACACAGACTGTTATAAATTGAATAATTATGGGAAATTAAATTGTTTTATTAAGGAACAGTTAATGTTTTGGTCTTGTAAGTGGATGCTTTTTGCATTAAATTTGAAACAGAAATATGATTGATTTAATTTATTTTATGAACAATATCCATATAATTGCCTCTCATTTTCTCACTTTTTCGCTCATTATAAATCCCCTCACGATCCCAAATTCATTTTGCACGCCATGTTCACTAAAATTAAATTAAAACTCGGTATGACAGTGATAAAAAATGACACCGAGATAGATGGAAACTGATATGTTTTGGTATTGTTTTCACAGTCAGTTATTTAATGAATTGTCGAGCAGTAATCATGTTCTTATTCCCTGTCATGATATCAATTTTTCTCTCATTACAATCCCCCCACATATCCCATGAACCCTATTTCACCCCCTGCTCATTTGATAATTATTAAATAAATTTTATGGATTGGATTGCATGGGTCTGATGTTAATTGTTGAGCCAAAATTTGTTTCATATTAATATAATTTCATGTATGGTATGTTAAGAGCTAGTTGCTAATAATTGTTGCATACATGATGAGCTTCTTCAACAGAGGAAGTCATGTCCGAAACAATAGGGGCATAGGAAACTGGAACATATGGCTTAGAAGGCCCAGATTCTCAATACATTTCGAGGTCGATCCTCAAGAGGTAAACCAACTCTTTCAAGCTAAAATTTTCAATTGGATTGGGAAAGGGATAGTCCAGCCTAGACTAGAGAGGCCTCCCTTCCAGCCCCAACATGTTCCTAGTATCCCTATGCCTCCTCGTGTATCTTTGCAACCTGAAGTTCTCGAGAATGATGGATGGAAGGAGATTGTTCACCCAACAGTCTCCCACCATCGTGGCTGGCCAAACTTGTCATTACTTCATCCTCCTCCACATGTTAACCCAAATTTTCATATTTCCCTTGAACACTCACCTGTACAGTCCTCCCATGCAAGCAAAAGACTCAAAACTGCGGCTCACCATGTGCATGACAAAGGGGAACTTGTTGTTGGTCCCTCCTCTCCTTCAAGTGACTCAGCCAAGTCAGTATCCTTTTGTATTCACTTGAGGGATGTGTTCTCCCATGTCATTAGTGAGATCAATCCTCAAGGTTCCACACAACCTAAGGCTGATTCAAGGAAGTCTAAAGGGGAAGACAACAACAAAGGAAGAATTGCCTCTCAAAGTGGAAAATATGGTTTTTGATTATGTGTTTATTATTGATTTATTGAGGACAATGAACTACGGAAAGTTTTGGACAACCAACTATTTTTGGATATTGTGGATATTTACATGTTTGGATATAATTTGAAATATTTCTGATATTTAAATTTCAAATTGTGGAAAAAATTATGGGAGCCACAAGGAGGCATGTGTATGATTGATTTTATACTTATGTTTATTTTTGTTAAGAAATAAAAGGGAGTCACAAGGGGTCCCAACTACTAGTTATTATTTAATAAAAAGACCCTTTATTATTATTATTAATTCTTCCCCTAAACTAAAAGTTAGTTGATTTTTTTTTAACTTAACTAAATGAGGTAGTTGAACTACTTCAACTAATTTAGAATGCATAAAATCCAAACGAGAAGGACGAATAAGAGGAGAATAGAAGGAGAAATCATACTAAGGTTTGCTCTTGAGTTTTATTGAGATAGTTCATTTTTCATTTATTCTTCAATTCATTAAAATCCTAATTTTCTTTTATGACAACAGGTTCCTATTGTAGACAACAAGGTTTAAAGTTAAACCATATCATTCAGACACTTGTTTCAAAGGTGTTGATCTATCTTTGATAGTCTGTATAGAATTGTCTATTTATGAATTAAGTTTCATGACTGATACATGATATTGTGCAGAGTCAAGTGGGCAGCAGTCTGTGGCAAGCTGATCCAGATTTTAAAGTTCATTTTTTACTTCTTGTCAGAGTCCTTTTGTATGGTTTTCATCGGGGATATCTAAGTTTGACCTTGGTCCATGCCCCCATGGGGATTTTTTTAAAGAGAACGATTCTTTTTATTTCTTGGAATGAAATAAAACGATTTCTATTCTATCTCATCTGTGTTAATCCGTGACTTGGTATTTTTGCTTTTGATCTCCACATTTAATTTTCCAATCTGTTATATTAAAAAAGTTATATAAAATTTTTATATTTTGCAACAATCTTTTATTTTAAAAATCAGCCTAAGCCCTTGTAATTAATACTTGTGGATTGGGAAACACTTTTTGAGGCTATGACCATGGGGTAATATTCCCGACTATCTTGCCTTAGCCAAGCAAGATTCAAAAATGATTGAGTAAGATAAATTCATATATTTTCCTCAACATTTATTTGGCGACCATACTGGGGAGATCTTCCATATCTCTCTGGTAGATTGTCTGCTTGATTATCATTGAATATATTTATATTCTTTGACTGTTTCTTTTCTTGATGATTATACCTGTTGCAAGGAAGCCCAATATTGAGCCCGGTCTTAAAGATCAGACCAACATTGCTTTAACCTTGTTTAATATCATCTTAGAGACCGATAATTCCCGGGTTGAGCTTGAATGCTTATGGGCAATGATTAAACAAGACATAGGTGTTCGAGAACATTGGGAATCTAGACAAAGACAACCTAGGAATCAACCATAGCTTTCTTTTTCCTACATTTTTTTTATCTCTTTTCATGTCCTTGGACCCTCGCATCTTTAAGAGAAGAATAGGTTTATCACATGAGATCAATCCTATTGCTGAAATAGGAAGAAAAAACATTGTTTTGTCAATCCAACAAAGTACTCTAAGGAGAACTTTGTCTGATTCATCTAGTTCATCTTTCTCTCCTTTACCTATCATTCACAAGATGGCATTTAGTGATGGCTTTGGTGGCACTGGAGGTGCTTCTTCATCTCAACCTTCAGCCTCATCAGTGATTGGTAGCTTATACAGTCATCAAGTCCTTGTCCAATCTACTACAAATCCCGTCAAAGTCATTAAAAAGTATGGGCTTTTTCAGTTTGAAGAAGATGATACAACTACTCTGTGGCATGTTTCCTTCCCTCTTAACCTAGCACCTACTACTCGTCCACTTCCTAAATTCAAAGAGCATCTCCTTAGGTTTTTAGGGAATAAAACAATCACTAGGAATGAACACTTGGTGGAATTTTGTAATGCTTGTCACAACATAGGAGCCAATGACAATGACACTTGTATGCGCTTATTTGTTATTCCCTTGAAGGGAAGGCTGCATCCGATTTCTTTGACCTTCCTCCTAAGATTTTTTCTACTTGGGAGGAGTTAGTTTATTGGTTCAAGTATACCTATGGGTAGTCCAAAATCCCAGCCGAGAAGTTACGGGAGTACAATAACATTGCTTATAAGGATGGTGAAACTATCAAGTCTTTCAACTTGCGTTTCACCAAATTATATAATCAAATTCCCAAACTTATTCGCCCTCAGAACCAAGCCTATTTTATGCATTGCTATAATGATTTACCTTCCCCCTACCGTCATAGGCTTGAAGAAAAGTCCATTGATAACCTTGGTTCTACTCTGCATACTTTTTTAGAGTATGAAGAACAAATTCAAAGAACATGTCTTCCTAAGGGAGATTCAATCAAACAAACGAACATGTTCGCCCTCTTACAGCTTGTACAAGACATGAATAATCAAATGATAGCGTATGAGAAGAAAGTAAATGTCACCTCACTCACCCCTGGGGCCTCATCTTCTTCTTCACCACCTTTTAATAATTTTAATGAAAATAAATTTCAACCTAAAGCCATCATGCCTCGTAGTTGGTGTAACTTTTGCGAGGAACACCATGAGGAAAGTACTTGTGAGGTAAAGAAGAGGGTCAGAGATAAAATCTTTGGTAAAAGACCTGAAACTACTACTGTTATCCTAGACTTTGGAGAGCCAGAGGATGTTATGATCATTAGCACTAGGAATAAATCCTATGCTCCAAAAGGTAAATATGATCCTCCTCGCACTTCTTCTAGCCCTAACTCATCTTCACCAACTTCTATTGTTCAGGTTTCTAAGGCTCCTAATAGTCAAGGAACAACCTCCCCTCTTCCCTATTCCAAATACAACATTCTTAATCAATTGGCTAATATTAAAGTTGATGCTACCCTCCTGGACATGGTTGTCGTCCCAGAGCAACAAAAGAATCTGAAATTTTTTATGGAAGGAAAATCTTCCATTGTATCCAACCTCTCTAAAGAGGTAGATGAAGAGGATTCGACTGTAAATAAAGTAGGTGTACATAAATTTAGATACCCTGTAAAAAACCCTCATTTTTTATTTCTGTAAAGATTATGGACAAAATAGCCCATTGTTGTCTCATTGATGACGGTTCAGGCCCAAGTGTAATGTCGAATATTATTATGGAAGAGCTAGGCTTGTATTGTACAAATGAAAATGCCAGAAGCATGCCCTCTTATAATAGTTTACAACAAACGACCATAGGTGAAATCAAGGACGTGACCTTGGTTTAGTGCGTGCATCCTGAAATAAGGACAACCCTTAATATTCAAGTAATTGATATGCCAGTGAGTAATTACTCGATCATCTTAGGAAGAGATTGGAAATTTTTGATGGGTGGATACCTCTTGCTCAACGTGACACACTTATCCGTTCCTCGGAATGGTAAAAACAACATAGTCCTAAGGGAGGGAAGTATTTCACCTTATATAGAAAGCATCCCACAACCTAATGTGAATTATATCGAGGAGGACCTACGAGTGTATTCCATCTTTGCAAATTAGGAAAACACTACCTTGGAACAAATCGACATAGAAGATGGGATGTGGCATATGCAATTTCATGGTTCATGCTCCAATGAAGGAAACAAAGTTGGTATTATCTTGTACTCTCCTGTGGGTAAAATTCATAACTTTTCCTATAGGTTAGAGTTTGCTTGCACAAACAATGTCACTTAATTTGAAGTATTACTGCTAGGCATTGAAAATGCCTATAATCTAGGTTGTGGTCACCTTACAGTTTTTGGGGATTCCGAACTTGTTGTAAACCTTGTATGTAAGATATATTCCCCTAGCAACAAGTTAATGAAATGTTACACCCAAACTATTTGGGAACTTATCTCGAACTTTCTACCTTTCAACATCACTCATGTTAAAAGGAAATTGAACTCAATGGCTGATAGGTTAGTTGTATTTGCAGCCTCTCCTACTCAGTAATTTCTGCCACAAATACCTGATTGTACCTTTCAATCTTTGTATTATCTGCACGTCCCTGACAATGCAAAGTCATGGCAGGTCTTCCCTAGTGATGAGAGCATTTGTGCTTTCATTCAAAATGAACCTTATAAGCCTAAGGAAATTATGTCAATGGAAGATAACAAAATTCCTAAGGGATTGAATCCTCTAGAAAGTTCATTTTCATCGAGTGATGTAGGCAACAAAGAAAAACATAAGGAAGAGGAGTCAAAAAGGAAAGTGGGTGAAACCATTTCCTTGAACATTGGAACACCCGAGTGTCCAAAGAATTTTAAAATAGGTGCCCAATGTTCTAATGAAGAAAAATTGAAATTCACTAAGTTGCTTGGTGAATTTCAAGATGTTTTTGCTTGGTCTTATGAGGATCTTCGTGGTTTTGATCCTACTCTTATACAACATGTCATTCCTATCAAGGAGGGTATTCAACTGGTTAGGAAAAATAAAAGACCTATTAACCCTGCACTGGAAGAAACTATTCGAAATGAGTTGGAAAAACTCTTGAAGGCTGGGATAATTTCTCCGGTTAAGTATTTTAAGTGGGTTTCTAATTTGGTTCTTGTTCGAAAAACAACAGGTCATATTAGGTTATGTGTTGATTTTTGCGCATTAAATAGGGATAGTATTAAAGACCATTTTCCTCTCCCTAATATGGAAATGATTTTTCAGTAAGTTGCAGGGTCACAGATGATGTCCTTACTTGACGATTTTTCTGGTTACAATCAAATCAAGGTAAAAAGGACGGATAAATATAAAACCACTTTTATTACACGTTAGGGCACTTTTTCTTATGATCGTATGCCTTTTGTCTTATCTAATGCAGGTTCCACTTTTCAAAGAGCTATGCAAATATCTTTTGACGATTAGATCGGAAAAATTATTCAGATTTATCTTGATGACTTAACTGTGTATTCTAAAAATCAATCAGATCATTTCGGTCAGCTTAGAAAGATTCTCATGCGATGCAGGAAATTTGGCATTTCTTTAAATCCTTCTAAGTCTATTTTCGGCATTACCAAAGGAAAGCTCCTTGGGCACATTGTCTCTGATTCGTGAATAAGCATAGATCCCGAAAGTATTGTTGCTATCCTAAATCTTCCTTCTCCTACTTCCAAAAAGGAGGTTCAAGCCTTTATGGGTGTTATTAACTTTTTTCGTAGGTTTGTTCCTGATTTTGCTGTAATGGTCAAGCCAATTCACAATTTTCTTAAGCAATATTGTTCCTTTTCTTGGACAAATGATGTCAAAAATTATTTCATAGGGATCAAGAAGGCAATCAGTTCTAAACTAGTTTTGGCGAAGCCAGATTTTGAGAAGGAATTTACGATATATACTAATTCCACAGAGGAAGCAGTTTCCGCTATCCTCATGCAATGTGATGACCAAGTAAATGAAAAACCAGTGGCTTACATGAGTCAAAGATTTTTAGATGATGAGTTTAAATATTCTTATACTGAAAAGCATGCTTTCTCTCTTGTTAAGGATGTCGAAAAATTTCGCCATTTCATCTTAGGTAAGCACACGCTGGTAAAAGTCCCTTTACATGCTATTAAGTTTTTTCTCTCACGGACTTATCTTTCAGGGAAGCTTTCACATTGGCTTTCCAAGATCTAGGAGGATGATTTAACTATCATGACTTCTAACACCATCAAGGGACGTGACTTATCCCTTCACTTAGCTCAACATGCTAAAACAAGTGAAGAAATTGATGAACAAGATAGCTCTCTATCAACACTGTTTTACATTGACAATCAAATCCTTCATGTGTCTAAACATCCTTGCTATAAAGATCTGGTTTATTACTTGCAAAATCAAAGATGTCCAGATAACTTAGATACCCATCAAAGGAGAAGGCTTTGTCTCAAATATTCTAGATACGTCATTATAGGAGACTTCTTGTTTAGGAGATCTGATGATGGTATGTTACTTTGTTGTGTAAACAATGAGGAAGCACATAAATTGTTGCAAGAGACTCATGGATCTTCAAATTCTATTATTCATGTAGGAGGTCACTTTTATGCTAAAACCATTGCTTTTAAGATCATCAGGAAGGGGTAATTTTGGCCTTCAATCTTTCGTGATTCCTATATTTTTTCAAGATCTTGTGACAAGTGCTAGAAGTTTGCTGGGAAAGAACGTCTTTTTGTTATGCCTTTACAATCCGTCCTCCCTGACTTTCCTTTTTCAAAATGGGGTTTGGACTTTATTGGTCCCATTAATCCTCCATCTTCAGTAGGACAAGTTTTTATCTTGACATCCACTTACTATTTTACGAAATGGACTAAAGTTGTCCCGCTTAAACATTCACAGGATGAGCAAGTGATTTCTTTCCTTGAGGCTAATATTTTTTCCAGATTTGGTCTTCCTTTGGAAATTATTACAGACAATGGTCCTGCCTTTATTTCTGCTAAGATGACCCAGTTTTTAGCTAAATTGGGGGTTAAACATTTTACCTCATCAGCTTATTATCCCCAAGGTAATGGGCAGGCCGAGTCTACCAACAAGAATCTGGTTAGAATTATCAAAAGGCTCATTGAATATAAGCCTCGTCAATGACACACTCTCCTCACTTACGCCCTTTGGATAAATCGTACTACCACTAAGGTGAGCACTGGTTGCACTCCTTTCCATCTTGTTTATGGTCAAGAATCCATTCTTGCTACCGAGCTGAAACTTTCCTCCTTAAATTTAATGCTACAGGTTGAAGAATTAAATTCTTCTAATGTTTCTCAAAGAATGAATGCACTTTTGGCTTTAGAGGAGCAAAGGATGTTTGCCTTGGATAATATAAAGAGAAGACATCAAACAGTTAAAAGATATTTCAACAAAAGTGTCAAAGCTGTCAAATTTAAGGTTAATGAGAAGGTATTTTTGTGGGATTCAGCTCATGATGATAGAGGAAGGCATTCAAAGTTGCAAAAATTATGGTTGGGTCCTTTTAATATCGCTTTTGTCCTAGGCGCAATTTATTACATCCTGAAGGACTTACAAGAGCGATGTTTTTCCTATAGCACTAACGGTTCCCACTTAAAACACTCCATGGAACCAACTTGAAATTTTTAACGCTGTATGGAATGTTTTTTGTATTATAGTTTGTTTTATTTGCTTCGATTTTACATTTTTGTTATTTCAATTCTGTTGTTTCATTTTTGTTATGTCATTTCTTGCTATTTTGTTTCTTTTTTACTTCATTTCTTATCAAAATAAAATGTTGGATCAGTTTTTCCATAGTGACGCTATTCTCCAAGTATTTTTAATCAATAACAATCAAGTTACACAGTTGTTTTGATGTTCCCCTTGAAAGCATCATTGAAATTGTTATCTGCTTCAATTGTTGTTATATAAGATAGTTAGTTTTACCCCCTTTCTTCTTTCTTTTTCTTCCATCCACTCCAAGATTCAAAATAGCATACTAGAAATTTTTTCTCCTTGAAGTCAAGAACGCTTTACTATGATTAATCAAATTATTATGCTTACAGGGATAAACCGCCTCATACTTAACACTTTTCATGAGTTATGCCCAAAATCCCAGTCATTTTTCCCTTAAATCCGCTCACTTCCCCATGTTGCATAAGCATCCTGATGTATATCTTCTTGATTTGATGTTTACGTGGTCTGCGAAACCACACATTTTGAGTTCTTAATCTGTTGGAAACAGATTTCCCTATGGAGTTTCCAGTTTGTTGACGATTAAAATCGCAACGATGAATTCTTCCCGCAAAGGATTTCTAAACACTATTATTTATTTATGATAATAATATTTAACTAGTAGGTGGGACCCCCTTATAGACTAGAGGCGCAAATATAGACATATTACGCTCATATGTTGTCGTTGTTATGATGTTGCCTACATAGTCCTATACATTTGATGATGCAGTCTTGGTCTCATTTGATATGAAAAATGGGTGGTTGATGCATTGTTGCTAAATGATGTTGATATTTACTTGTGATATAGGATAGTTCTATGGTTATGAGAATTATATTGTTTATAGGTGCTATGTTTTGATATGTTATATCATTGATTAATAATCCATATATGATTTATGCAAAAGATAATAAAATGGGATCTTGATGAAAACAAAGGGAAAAAATATGTATAAGATCTAGAGCTATGACAAAACATTACATATATACATTGTGACAAATGTGAAAGGGTGGACCTAGTTGTTATACTATGTGCTTTGTTAAAGAGTATATATGGAGGCACACATGGTAACATTAATATATGATTATTTCTGAAGTTATGACATAAGGTTAACATATAAGTTATGATATGTCTCGAGTGGAGCACTATACAATAGATATAATATCGAATCTATACAAAGGATATGGCATTGAATTTTAGATTGGATATGGTTTGATTTTAATGGTGGATGGTATGTTAATGGGATGGATCGTACATGGAATTGAATAGGTCCAGGTGAGGAAGTGATGTGCATTTACTTCACATCACTCCAAACCACCCTTGAGCTTGTCACCCTAGCATAGTTGCATTGTTTCTCTGTTCGTTGTGGAAGCTCCGCGATTTCAGGTTTGGAAGGGGAAAACTCGACCAATTCATCATTGGAGTGATTTTCTCATAGGTATGGCTCTTTGATTTCCATCCATGATGAAATATCTATATTATGAATCAAATGGTGGCTCAGGATTGCATGGGTTATGTGTTTTCTTGAGTTTTCGACTGAGTGTAAATATTATGTTATGGTTTCTCTGTGATTACTACGAAATGTTGGCATTTGTAAGCGAAGTAATGGATGGTATTGATTGTAAAGTCTGTGTATTGGTTATTAACTCGGTCAGCTTGGTTTTCTATGATGATTCTCTGTGAACAATGGTAATAGTGGTGCAACAAGCTCTGAGTTTTATTGTTGAGGGGTTTTAACCACTAGTTTGTGTATCAGTTGTTGTCAACCCTTTTTCCTCTCAGTCGTTGTTATGATTATTATCCAAGTTGCAATGCAACTGTCGACAGTGGTGTGGTTCTTTTGGCTAAGCCTCAGGCTATTGTCTATATGGCTTGTTCTTTACTCTCATTTCACCGAAAGATTTCCACAGTCTAATCTTGTTTTGCCCATAATTTTTAATAGAGGCATGTTATGTATCGAATGGATATGAGTTGCGTTCTGGAATTCTTTTCACAAAGAGTTTTCACACCCGCTCCTCTCATCTCTGCTATAATGACGATTGTTATTTTGTGTGGCCTCACTGTCAATTGTTGTCAAAATTTATCGACCTCCTGGGTGTTGGAAAGAGACATGGTCTCTCTGTGTTTTCATATATCTTTCATTGTTTAAATTAACCCTCGTTTCCTCTCTGCAATAAAGTGTGTCTGGGGTGTTGAGCTCGAATTTCCTTGTTTTCACAGGGGCATTCTCTTAGGGTTCTATCAAGATCTTGGGGTTATAATTTGAAGGACTATGGTGTTTTAAAAGAGCATGGCTCTCGGTTCTTCCAAGATTATATTTTTTACCCGTGGTTGCTTCTCGATGGTAAATTCTTGAGGATGTAAACGATTATGAGCTCTCTGTGTTTTCTAAAGTCAAGCAGAGCTTTGTTACCTCTCTGCATTTAAATTCTACAGAGCCCGACTTGGAGTCTGACTTGTTTCTACCTTCCTTGGACACCTTTTGGGTCGGTCAAGAATTTTGATTACCAGTTTAATGATTGTGGTAATTACAAAGGGCACAGGCTCTCTCTCACTTCAAAAAACCATCTCTTGGTTGAATCTATGTGTTTCCTATGTGTGATGAATTTGTTTGAACAAAAAATAAAAGTATGGTTGCCTACAACCCAAGAGCTTTCCTTCTATTTGATTATAGTCTTTCTTATTGTGTTAAATCCTAGCATGATCATGGTTACATTTAAAGTTTTGAAGACACTTGTGTAAGTGATTGTTTCACCAAGCACGATCATGATTCTGTCAAAGTTCAAAAGAAATACCTATGTGTCAATATAGTTATGTTCTCTTCATAAATCTTATGGGAATCATCGTGCAGACTATGATTGTCTTAAAAGGAAGTCTATACATATTAATTCACATGGAGATCAAGCTCAGGGTTACATTTTTGGGGTTGACTGTTGTTGTCGAATCAATATTATGTCAATCACATTGTCGAAGACCTGTGTGTATGATAGACTCATTAAACGTTCTTTGGTTATGTCCAGATTTAAAAAGGAACTTGTGGGTAATTAAATCGAGCCTGATTTTTGTTAGATGGTAGTGACTATTGATTGTTTATCCTGGGTCTATTATTGATTACCAAAGATGAATGTTGGACATAGATAATAGGGATCACTGTGATTATTTTGTTTATTTTAAAAGAAGAGATCAACATTAGCATATGAAGTATTGTGGTTCGAATGGTTATATTGTTATTGTTGAATTGGAAATGTTTGCATAAGTCATAATACACAGACTATTATAAATTGAAGAATTCTGGGAAATTAAATTGTTTTATTGAGGAACAACTAATGTTTTGGTCTTGGAAGTGGATGGTTTTTGGATTAAATTTGAAACAAAGTTATGATTGATTTAGTTTATTTTATGAATAATATCCATATAATTCCCTCTCATTTTCTCACTTTTTCGCTCATTATAAATCCCCTCACGATCCCAAATTCATTTTGCACGCCCTGTTCACTAAAATTAAATTAAAACTTTGTATGACAGTAATAAAAAATGACACAGAGATACATGCCAACTGATATGTTTTGGTATTGTTTGCACAATCAATTATTTAATGAATTGTCGAGCAGTAATCGTGTTCTTATTCCCTCTCATTATATCAATTTTTCGCTCATTACAATCCCCCAAGATATACCATGAACCCTATTTCACCCCCTGCTCATTTGAAAATTATTGAATAAATTTTATGGATTGGATTACATGGGTCTGATGTTAATTGTTGAGCCAAACTTTGTTTCATATTAAGAGAATGTCATGTATGGTATGTTAAGAGCTAGTTGCTAATAATTGTTGCATACAGGATAAGCTTCTTCAGCAAAGGAAGTCATGGACGAAACAATAGGGGTAGAGGAAACTAGAACAGAGGGCCTGGAAGGCCCAGATTCTCAATACATTTCGAGGACGATCCTCAAGAGTTAAACCAACTCTTTCAAGATGGATTTTTTCAATTGGATTGGGAAAGGGATAGTCCAGCCTAGACCAAAGAGGCCTCCCTTCCAGCCCCAACATGTTCGTGGTATCCTTGTGCCTCCTCATGTATCTTTGCAACCTGAAGTTCCCGAGAATGATGGATGGCATGAGATTGTTCACCCAACAGTCTCCCACCATCGTGGCTGGCCAAACTTGTCATTACTTCCTCCTCCTCCATCTGTTAACCCAAATGTTCATATTTCCCCTGCACACTCACATGTACAGTCCTCCCATGCAAGAAAAAGAATCAAAACCATGGCTCACCATGTGCATGACAAAGGGAAAGTTGTTGTTGCTCCCTCATCTCCTTCAAGTGACTCAGCCAAGTCAGTATCCTCCCGTATGCACTTGAGGGATGATTTCTCCCATGTCATTAGTGAGATCAAGCCTCAAGGTTCCACACAACCTAAGGCTGATTCTAGGAAGTCTAAAGGGGACAACAAAAACAAAGGAAGAATTGCCTCTCAAAGTGGCAAATATGGTTTTTGATTTATGTGTTTATTATTGATTTATTGAGGACAATGCATTGCTGAAAGTTTTGGACAACCAACTATTTTTGGATATTGTGGATATTTACATGTTTGGATATAATTTGAAATATTTTTTATATTTACATTTCAAATTGTGGAAAAAATTATGGGAGCCACAAGGAGGCATGTGTATGTTTGATTGTCTACTTATGTTTGTTGTTGTTAAGAAATAAAAGGGAGTCACAAGGGGTCCCACCTATTAGTTATTATTTAATAAAAATACCCTTTATTATTATTATTATTAATTATTCCCTTAAACTAAAAGTTAGTTGAGTTTTAGTTAACTTAACTAAACGAGGTAGTTGAACTACTTCAACTAATTTGGAATCCATAAAATCCAAACAAGAAGAAAGAACAAGAGAAGAATAGAAGGAGAAAGCATACTAAGGTTTGCTCTTGAGTTTTATTGAGATAGTTCAATTTTCATTCGTTCTTCAATTCATTAAAAGCCTAATTCTCTTTTATGACAACAGGGTCCTATTGTAGACAACAAGGTTCAAAGATGAACCATATCATTCAGATGCTTGTTTCAGAGGTATTGATCTATTTTTGATAGTCTGTGTAGACTTGTCTGTTTATGAATTAAGTTTCATGACTGATAAATGATATTGTCCAGAGTCAAGTGGGCAACAGTATGTGGCAAGTTGATCCAGATTTTAAAGTTCATTTTTTACTTCTTGTCAGAGTCCTTTTGTATGGTTTTCATCGAGGATATCTAAGTTTGACCTTGGTCCATGCCCCCACATGGATTTTTGTAAAGAGAATGCTTATTTTGATTTCTTGGAATGAAATAAAGAGATTACTATTCTATCTCATTTGTGTTAATCTGTGACTTGGTATTTTTTCTTTTGATCTCCACATTTACTTTTGCAATCTGTTATATTCAGAAAATTATATAAAAATGTTATATTTTGCAACAATCTTTTATTTTAAAAAATCAACCTAATCCCTTGTAATTAATACTTGTGGATTGGGAAATACTTTTTGAGGCTATAACCATAGGGTAATATTCTCGACTATCTTTCCTTAGCCAAGCAAGATTTGAAAATGATTGAGTAAGATAAATTCATATCTTTTCCTCAACAAGTGTTGCACACTTGCTCAAGATTTGCCACTTTATCTGTAAGAACCAAGATCACATTGCTATTATCTTGGCCTATTTCTTCATGCCTCCTCAAGATGCACTTAATTTCTTTGAGTCTTCCCCAGCCATGGCTTCCCTGCCTACTATGTTGACCTCAAAGGATAGGACCAAATTCCAAGCTAGATGTAGAGTTGAACTCTTGCGTAGAAAACATCTCCACACCACCCAAACTCCTACATGAGGCCGGAGCAGAGCCTCAACTAAGAATGACTAGTCGAGTGTGTCATTTTCTCTGCTCGCCTGAACCATTACAATAGGAAATAACTCCCATAAAAAACCAACCACTTCCTTGGTTCATGCAGAAAATGCCCTCCAACACTTGTCAACTGAAATGCCTTCCTCATGTGTAACCCTCAACCAGACCTCACAGATGTAGAGAAGTCTCCCAATCCCAACACAAAAAATCCCATGCCATCTATCCTTTGGTAGCCCAGGTTGATTGCTTAGAAAATGTGAAGTGTCTTGTCATTAATACACCAAGGGAGGGGGAGAGTATAACACTCCCCATTTTGAATCTTTTTCTCGACATCAAGTGAGGTTGCTAACTTAGCCAAGGTGTCAACTTCCCCATTCAACATTCTCCTAATATGAAAAAAGGAGATTCGATCAAACTGGGAGGTAACATGCTTAATCTTGGCCACCATATTTTGCAATTAAAGCCCTCCAAGGTTCGAATTGAATTTGATAGTGCGGATGATGATCATGGAATCATCGAAGATCGTCAAAGCCTTGATTCCATGCGATTTGGAAACTTCTAATCCACACCATAAAAAGTAGGCCTTAGTATATTGTTGGACCCAAGCCCAAGCCCCTAGGCATAGTGAACTAGTAAGTTCTCCTCGAATAAAAAAGACTCTCACCTGCTCGTGTGCCCTTATTATAAATCAAAATATTAAAAAACAATCTCTCTATATAAAATGAAAAATTGATCTTAACTCTAAAACTTTTAAATACTAAAACATTTATATCTTAATTATTTTTGTATTTTTCTAGATATTTAATAAATTTAAAATCAAAATAAATATATATTGATATACACAAAATTTGTTTAATTAAAAAAATAGGAGGAGAAAAAACAAAAAATCATAATATATCACCACAAAAAAATCACAAAGCAAACATATTTAAAAAAAAAAAAATATTGACTTAATCTTTTTGGTATTATAATAACTCTCATGATTGACCATGTTTTATTAAAATCAACCGAGAATATTCTGTTGAACAAAATTCTTGATTGCCAACGTTATATTAGCATCAACGAAAGAATATATTCAACAATCACCTATTAGCAATTTAATAGGTGATTGTTGGAAATGGGAGTTGGTGGGAGAGGTTTTGTTTGGTGATCTTTCATTCAAAGTTTGGAATATCACACCTACAAAGTTGGTAACACTAGAAAGGGCATGGCTGGGTAACACTATACCACCAACTTTTCACGTTTTGTCCATATTTCACAAACAATTGAGATGGTAACAAGTTTACATTGAAAACTTCATGTTTTAAAAATAAAAAATAAAATCATTTATTATCTATAGAGATTAGAGCCATGAAAGCATATAATAGATCACTTGGTCAAAGCCTTTTCCGTAATAAAAACACATATGAGTTTTAAACTTCAAACTTTATGGTTGATGTCTCTAACGTTTAAGTATATGATTGTGTCATTTGTTTAAATTAAGAAATTGTAAGTTCTAATTACATTAACTCAACATTTACGTAAGTTTTTATGGTTAAGAGGATGGCCATAATTGTTTACACAAGATATTATAGTGAAAAACATGTGGAGAGTATGTATTAAATATAATTTGTGGTAATATTGAGTAGCTTCACTTGGTGCTCTCATTTGAAACTTTAGTTTATTTTTATTGTTGTTTATTTGGAAACCTTCATTGTTGGTTTATCCCTCTCAGACATGGATTTGAGAGGAGGAAATTGCCCCCTACCCCCTCGAGGTAGTAACATTTCAAGTCTTGGTCTCTTCACTTAACAAGTAGCAGCCCAAGCACGCACCATCTAGGTTTGTGTTGGAGTTATCCTAACAGTTAAGTTTCTTCCCTCACCCCCTCACCTCAAAACTTTATCTCTCATAGATCAAGGTCTCATTGACCACTTTATTGGTGTTGAGGAAAAGGTATGAAGAACCTTACTCAAACATTTTTGGATCTTGCTAGGCTAAGGAAAGATAGTTGGGAATGTTACTCGGAGTTTATAGCCCTAAAATCAAAATAATCACTTGATCCACAAGTAATATGTGCAAGAGACCAAGGTTGATTTTATTTATTATATGTAACTGTGCAAAAGAAGAAAGTGAAAATATACATAAGTGTGTACATGGATAAAGAGACAAGGATAAAAATAATCTGAAAAATATCGTTTAAGATACACATGTGAGACAAAAATCAACAATTTGATTTCTTTATATTAATTACATTCTGAGATACAAAGCAAAAATTCTCTTTACAAACCACTGTGAGGGTGGGGACCAAAGTCAGATTTAGAAGTCTCTGATGGGAGCCATACAAAAAGAATCTAACAACAAAAGAAAACTAAAGCTAGAAATTTGGACCAACTTTGCATAAAAGTACTATCACTTGACTCTGCAAAATATTATTTATCAGTCATGAAATCTAATCCACAAACAAATAAGAATACATAGACTGCCTAAGATAGATGTTACACCATTAGAAATGAGCTGCTGAAAGATATGATTTAGTTTTGAATCATGTTGCCTTCAATAAGACCCTGTTGTCATCAAGATGGTTTAACTTTTTGGTAAACTCGGAATAAATGAAGAAAAGAATAATCTCACAAGTATACAACATACCTTATGTCAGAAGTTCTCCGTCTTCTCTCAATTCTCCCCCTTTTGTCTATTCCTTTGATTGAACTTTTATTCTTTTTCCAATAAGTTATGGTAGTTCAACTACCTTTCTTATGTTAATCTTAGTTAGCTTAACTAATAAGTTGAGACAAGTAAATAATAATAAATAAATAAGGGTCTATTTAAATAATAACTAAATAGGTGGGACCCCTTGTTACTCCAATTTTCATTTCTTTAATGATCAACAAAATATGAAATATAACACCCAAAAAATATGCTCAAACATTCTCCTCATTACTCCCATCCTCATATAAATAGTCAAATATTTTAGTATAAAAAATAAAACATGATTGTTGCCCAAAAATAGAATTGTATCCATGTTGTCCAAAAACATTCTATCTAAATGTATCTTTGTTGTCCAAACCATTTTGTCATCCTACTAATAAAATATGTTCTCAAAAAAATAACATAAAAACCCATATTTACTGTGAGAGGTGGTTTGCCTTTTTTCACTGATGGCTTCCTTTGATCCTTTTGTTGATATATCTTGTGCAACAACCTACGGTTGATTGGAAGCTTGGGGCTGAATTTCATTGATGACATGGGAACAACTATCTTTAAGGTGGACATGAGAGGAAACTGATCCAGAGGAGTCTTTGGAAGACTTGGAAGGATTGGCCACTCCTTTTTCTTTATCTATTTCTGGCTCAGGAATGACAGTTTTGAGTCTCTTGCTTGCATGAGAGGATTGCACTAGTGAGGCAACACGATCAATTTGGGTGTTTGGGTTGAATGGAAGTGGAGGAGGGGGAAACAATAATGATATTGTAGGCCAACCATGATGATGTACAATGAGCTGATGGGAAATTTATTGCCAACCATCATTGACAGGTTTCTCTGGCTGCATAGAGACATGAGGGGGAACACAGACACCAGAGAAGTTTTGATGAGGTTGGAAAGGAGATCTCTTGGGTATAGGTTGCATAATCCCTTAGCCAAATAAATTAAATAATCCATCTTGGAAAAGCTAATTCAATTCTTGTGGATCAATGTCAAAGTGAATTGAGAATCATGGCCTTCTATGGCCCCTTTGCCAATTATTACCTCTACCTCTGTTGGAACCCCTGCTAAAAAAACTCATCCTAAAGCAAGATTCAAATCAGAATATGGAAAAAATATAACCATTCGTTCATTAACATTCTACCTTTACACAGTGAGTGCATCATTTCCATCAATGTGTATGCTTCTTATTCCATAAGATGGCCCTCTCACCACCAACTATAAATTATATTAAATAGTTATTATTAACTACTATAAATAGTTATTAATAACTATTTTAATAACCCTATCTTGGATTTGTTCCTATGTTATGTGGTCCCTAGTACCTATGGGTGTCTCTATTTTG
>SNQJ01S0158154.1:502-22041 GCA_010110895.2 Picea sitchensis
ATGTTGATATCAAATAAATAATACTGAATGAGAAGAAATGGTTGTTCTAAAACTTGTTCAGTGTTGAAAGTAAAAATAATTTCTAACAACCACAAGTTATGGGTTGAATCAAATACTTGAGTCCCAAGCAGTGTACTTACAGAACTAAATTACATTGTTGGCATAGGGAAAGACCCAAGGTTCAATGCTTCAACATTGCATGAACAAAATCCCAACTACCGACCCTTTCGGCAACACCTGCGAAGTAGGTGTAGTCTCACCAAGGTAGAGGCAGGGGGTTTACAGGACTCAGGTGTTTGTAACCACGTTGGGACACAAAACTGTGATTATAAAAATATGCAAAGTACTTAGAAGATAACATGCATTAACTTATCCACTTCATTCACATCGCAGAACAAAATCTAAGGATAGATAAGCGCAGTAACAATGAAAAAATACACATCACACTTAGCATCATAACTTATATCTATCACATTCAACATAAATAAAGCACTAAGCATTCATATATCTATATACTATACATAACCATCAATGCACTAAGAAGATCCACAACATAAACATCATAGCACAAAGAAAACCATCAGCACATGATATACGTGGATCACCCCAGTGTGGAGATACGTCCACCAACGACTTTTTCTTCTTTATTAGTCTTTAATATCTTACATTCTTCTTCTCTTGTGCACTAAGCCACAGAGCCAAGCTTCGCACCAAATAGGTGATATGTGCACTAAGCACTAGATCCACTTTCCCAAAATTAGGTCAAGGCACAGAGCCAACTCATCTCTCAAACACAGAGCCTTACATACATGTTATGTTGCACAAATCAACTCAGAACTACTTGCCTCTTGCACTTAGCCAATTACCTTTTTCCCAACACATTACATTCTCTCTTATTTATACTTTTTACATTTACAAAAAGGTCTAATCATGTGTAAACCCATGGGCCAACATCCCATAAATTGCTACAAAACCCTAAGGAATCCATGCTGGATCCACAAAGCCCACAAAACAAGTGAGATCTATGATCTTAGCTCCACCTGGGCACTCCTTCTTCGATCACTGCGTCGAAGTCCCAAAAAGTGGTCAAACTAGACCAATGTTTCCTCAAAACTTGGTTGAGGGCCAACAGGCCCCCAACAATCATCTGTGACTTGTCTCAAGTCACTCAAATCTGGGCAGTACCGCTTCAAAGGCCTCGATCTTAGCTTGAGCTACCTCGACTTGTTGTTTCACCTAAGCTTCCTGCTCAACAAACTCCTCGATCAATTGCTTTGTGACAGGCCCTTCCAGGTGCTATTCCATTTTCATGACCACGTGGTCCAGTTGTAAACCTTGTCCTTCGATCTCTTCAAAAACCGTGTAGGATTCCTCCTGCACTAGTTGTAGCCTCTGTGTAAATTCCATTACTCTACCCTGGATGGAAGTAATCTCTTGTTGGGCCGCGTATTGTTCTTGTGACCTCTTCATTCTCTCGACTGCAATGAGTGACTTCATATACACTTGAACTGTCAGTGACTATTGTTTCACCTCCTATAGTTGTGCTTCTGACTTCCTAAGCTATGGGTCTTTCATGAGGCGTTTGTAGGTCTATGTGCTTCTGTCGCTCAGCTGTTTGCATTATGAGGCAAGGGATCTGATTCTTCCAACTACGCTCTTAGCATATTCCTCCCTCTGGTCGCACACTTCTTGCAAAGTACTTTGTACTTCTTGAATCCCCAACTCCATTATCCTTTCTTGAAGCTATTGAATGGCCTCAACGAGATTCACCACTTGAACCTTGACTGCTTCATGTTCCTCCTGTACCAAGCTTGGCACAAAGAAAAGTTATTTGCTCACCACTTCTTTGACTACAGTCTGTTTTGTGAGTATCTGGTCCTTTTCCCTCTATATCTTCTCTTTGTCTTCCTCGAGCATTGCCCAAAACTCATCCCTCTCATTTTCATAAGAAGTTGCACAATACCACGCAACTCGTAGTTTCTCCAAGATCTCCTCTCTTTCTTTCTTTAGGGATTCTATAGCCTTTTCCTTTTCTTCTTGTACTTTCTGAAGATGAGCCTCTGTTGCATCTACAAGTCTTTGAATTTGGGTTGGTTCATCCCCCAACTCTATAGTTTATGATGAGGAAGGAACAATAGATACTGCCCAGACTGAATGAATAGCTTCTTGTATCTCCTTCAACTCCTTCTCAACTTTTATATACATATCTTCCTTCTTTGCTCTGTATCTCTGCAAGATATCTTTAGACATGTCCTCCATCACTCCGCAGACTAGACCAATATCATCCTCTATGAGTGTAAACTCTAGCTGGGGCTTATTGGCATGGGTCTTCTTTCTTGTTGAGGGTTTCTGTGAAGAAACCTTCCTTTTATTCAGTGTTTCTGTCTGGGTAGGGGGATCATTTGGTGGTGTAGATTCTCCTTCTACTTTATTTTATCCTTCATATGATCCTCCTTCTTAATTTAATTCATCTCCCCCTCCTCATGTGGGTGAGCTAGGTCCACTTTCTTCTGAGGCATTGTCCTCCTCATCGGTCTCTGTGTTTTGGACTTTCTCCTTTTTCTTCTTCTTCTTCATGATGGTATGTCTGACATGCTCTGCCCGAGTGACCGAGGGGCTTCCTATAATGTCAGTGTCAGAGAGCTCTTCATTTGCAACTGTTAAAAGGAACTATGTCATCCATTCCTTGGTGATTTGTTCCATGTCCTTGTCGGTCATATTTTAATAGGACTGTAATTGTTCTTTTCTCTCATCCATGTGCGCAGTAATATATATGAAATGTTGATTTGCGTGGAACTTAGAAATCGGTCTGTACTGATGCAAGGTGTGGGGAGTCATCCGCGAGAATGAATCAATGGAAACCTTCAGTTGTTGACAGTAGGTGTGGAACACTGCATTCGACTTCCATTGCCTTGACATATCATTCGTGTACGATAAGGTTGATAACCTTGCGGTCAATGGTTCCATCAGTTCAATCTCTAGGAAGGAAGCTCCTTCCGGCATTTTCCAAGAGAAAAATGAAACTAGCATGAGTAGCCAGCTAAAGTGGAACTTGTATCCCTGATCCTGTGCTTCACGACAGTATTTCTCAAGCTTTCTAACGAGGTAACTCACCCAGTTCATCTGCATCCCCTCCACGCATTTTCCTACGAGGTCCACCATGAACCCAATGACCTGCGTTAGGCGGTTATTTCTTACAAGATTTCCTGCTATAAGTTGGAAAGTGAGGTGCACTGCACCTTCCTGGATAGAGGCTACCTTGTAGCCTCACTTTCCCTTCTCAACTTTGTCGTATGCTTCCTTTATGCGTTAAGCCATGGAGCGCTCTGAGGCCTTCCCTGGGTAGAAATGTTGAGGGTTAGGTCCTTGCATGCTCAATCCTATGATCAATTGGATCAACTCCAGATACACAATAATCTGCCTATCAAGCCACAGGTATCCTCCAAGACAACACAACAAGAGGAGTTTAACGCAAGCGTTAACCTCATGATGTCGACCAAAATGAGGAATATTCATGACATCCAATATCATGGACTGCATTGGATCCTTAATCCACGATTGGGAGACTATGCGAGTCTTCTTCCTAGTTGTCTTCATCAAGTATCTATGAGGTGCAAGCATGGCGTAGTTCTTTTTGTCGCCGAGGTTAAAGTCATTGTTCTTCAAAGATGGGAGCTGTCCGAACTGGCTTCCTTCTACACGGACCCCCTTCGGGATGTACACGGTAATCAAAATGTACTCAAAATCCCATGGGATGCTGTCATAGTTAACCTCTCCAGCCAATTAAGGGATATAATCCAGTAAGATTCACAGGATCTGCTTCACATTAGCCAGATTGTCGTTGTTGAGTACCATTTTATGCTTATTTTCACTTCACAAATCATACTTTTGTCTCCAAAACCATCAATTTTGCCTTCATTTTCCTTCCATATTTTCCATAGAACAACCTATGCAAGGTGCATTTATCATTCCTTATCTTAAGAATTGAATTTTTGAATTTTTAGCATTAAAATTAAAAATTTATTAGAAATTATAGGATTTGACTAAATCTCGTAATTGCTCCAAGGTTCGTGTACTTTCAGGACAACTGGGCGAAATCAGAGATAGGTGTCATGATCCTTGATGTACAAGTATGGATGCATATCTATCAAGTTTGAGATCAAATACTTTCAGGTGTCCGGTCAACGCTGGTCAAACAAGGCCACTTCAACAGAAAATACCATGTTTTAGCAGAAAATTATGGACAATTTTAGATTTTCTTGGGATTTGTGCATATTTTGTGGTTCTGAAGGAGGGAATCAACCTTCTTATTATATTTTGTGGATCTCATCCTCATATTAGGATTCTTTTTAGTATTTTCAGTTACAAACTTTTTGTATAAATACTTCAATACATGGACTAGTATGACATCTTATGCTAATGAAGAAAACTCTGAATTTTCAGTCTTGAGATTAGTTTGGTGTTGTGTTCTTGATGATGTTTATGAGATGACTATGTGAATGTTTCTAGAATTTCCTTCTTAACCGAGACAACTCTAGGTGTACAAGTGAAGCATTGGAGGTCCCCCTTTGCCAAGCTAGTACACCTTTCCTTTTTCATTCTTTTCAAGTAAATCTTGGTATGAGTTTTAGTTCACTTTACATTTTTCTGTAGGTTATGCTGTTGTGTTTTACTTGATTTCAAAATTAGTTATGTTTCTGATGAATGTGGGAAAGCAAAGAATGCATCTCTTGTAAAAGGGTTTAGTCTTTCTGACATTTACAAGCCTCTAAACTAGTTTGAATGCTTACTGATTTGAATGCTTAGTATTAGTTGAATGCTTTTACTTTAGCTTGATGATTAATGATAATATATCTATGAATACACATTCTGTAAAGAAGCTTACCATTTCTTTCATGCTCAACACTTAGATTAGCTTTTGAATTATTTCCATTTAAAGAACTAAATTTATCTCTAAGTCCATACATTTTGGATGTGTCTCTAAGTCTTACAAACACCAGATTGACAATTAAATACACTCTAATTTACATCAATAGATTGGAGCCCAAAATTTTGGCACCGCTATTCGGGAGGCACATTTAGAGATAGACTTAGAAATATCATTTTAATAAGTAGTAAAAAAAATAAAAAATAAAAAATAAACATAAAAACACAGAAACAAAATTTAGTTTTTAATTTTAGTTATGTTTCTTTATGTCTAAACGTAGAGATGCCAAAGGTATATTTTTGAAACAAAACCCCCCAAAAAATAATCAACCATCAATGGGAGCAGGAACATCTACAACTGAGAAAAACGAATTCACTACACCAACTTCTGGAAAATCACTTTGGAAGAATTAGAAGAAAAACAACATTCGGGACAAAGGTTAACTCTCATAGAAAGACAATTTTGTTTGGATCATGAAGTAAAGAAGAAACAAACACAGTAAAAAACATCCTCTGTAGGAAAATAAAAACAAATAGAACAACCTCTTTTTCTAACAAAAGTATCTGATTGTACTACATAAGACTTCTTTGCAATGTCAGAAGATGACAGACAAGAAAGGGAGAGAATGGAAAGGGAATTAGAAAGAAAAATAAATGAATAAAGAGAAAGGAAAGAACGAGAGGACAGAGAATCACATCGAGAAGAAACACGAGGCTGAGGAAATAATGAAGAGGAGGAAGAAAAAAAAACTACATTTGCATTTCCAATTGTCGATACACCAACCCTCTAAGGAGATGAAATAAAAATGACGAATATTCCTCCTTCTGTTCTTCCAAATTTTTGTGGGTTGTCTACTGAAGATCCTGATGCTTTCATGTTTGAATTTGATATCATTTGTCGAACATATGGATATACCAATGATGCTTGAAAACTTTGTTTATTTCCTACAACTTTGAAAGGATATGATTTAAAATGGTTCATGGGGTTAGGAGAAGCACCCATAATATACTGGGATGACATGAAAAGGAAATTTCTTGCTAAATATCAGCCATATTGTAAATCAAAAGACTCTAAAGAATATATTTTTAAAATGTCTCAAAGTGAATATGAAAGCTTAGAAGACTATCTAGAAAAATTTCTCTATAATGTGCAAAAATCTAAGGAAACTAATATTCCTTTGGATGTCATACATACTATCTTTTTGAAGGGGATTTTAGATGAAAATTTGAACGCTCTTAATCTAATGGGGGCAGGGGATATTTCTCACTTTCCTTTCCCTAAAATTGATGAATTATGTAAGAAATATTCAAGAGGAAAAGATAAAAGAGGTCGAGGACAACGAGATATTGTGACTAAGGCAACCAAATCAATTTCAAATGGTGTAACTAAAGAAGAATTAGGACATCTGTTTGAGGATTTTAAAACTGATCTTATGAATTCACTTGGTTCACAAATTGACACATTAAAAGCTAAAAATAAATAGGATGAACAAGATCAAGTATTATCCATCTTTTGTGCTAAGTGTAGGAAGAAACATGCATTGAAAGACTATCCTTTAGACAACATTCAGATTTGTGGACTATGTATAGATAACCATGCAACTGATGATTGTCCAAAGTTGAAAGAATTGCAGGATACTCACATGGAAGAAGGACAAGGAATGGAATATATTTACTACTTAGCACCAAGAATACCTTGGAAGCCATGTTTCACAGGTATGTCTCAAAATTCTTCTCCTCAATTCTCTCAACAATTTCCTCGGAATTTTCAATATCCTATTCAAAATTCATGGAATTATCCTATGCCTTGGCAAGCTTGGCCTCCTCAGCAGAAAAAAAACCAACCTCCTCAAAGTTGGCGAGGATATACTTATGGAAATCATCCATACCAACAACCATACCAATACCAACAACAGCCCTTTCCTTATCAACAATTCCAGCAGAATCAACCACAAAACTCATATTCTCAGCAATCACTACCTACACCGCAACTAACCCAAACACAACAATTTCAACTACCATATAACCAACCTCCACCCAGACCAACTCAATTACCATCCCAACCAATATCAAATCCTAATAACAAAGTGGAAAAAAACATGTATAACGTTGATGAAGGAACATCATTTTCTACATACTCAATCCTTCCTCTTCAAAACATCCACTTAAGGTCTGGGAAAGTTTTACAAAAGGATTCTCCTATTATCATAGAAGAATAGATAGAAGATGAGAGGATTCCTGAAAAACCTAACACAAAAAAATTACAAATAGACAATCAAATTCAGAAGTGTAAAACAATAAATACCCAAACACCTCCTTTTCTAGAAAGGTTAGTTAAGGAAAAATTATCAATTTCTCTTCTTGAATTTGATGTCTTAGATGACTTAAAAAATGTCTATGTGAAAATTCCTTTATTGCAAGCTATCAAAGATATCCCAATCTATACAAAAGCAATCAAGGAATTATGTTCAAAGAAAACTAGCAAAAAGAAGGATCCACCAACAATTCATGTAATTGGAATTTTAGCAGGACTAATGTCAAATACTATTTTAGTTGAAAAACATGTTGACCCAGGAATTCCAATGGTAATAATAACAATCAACAATTTTTCAATCTCTAAAACATTAATTGACTTAGGAGCAGCTATCAATGTGATGACATTAGAGACAATGAGATATTTGAATCTACAAAATCTTCGACCAACCACTACAGTCCTAGAATTAGCTAATAGATCTAAAGTAGTGCCAGAAGGTATACTTGAAGATATCACAATTTATTTGGATTCTTGAGAGTATCCAGTAGATTTCTTAGTTCTTCTACCAAAATCTAATCTAGGAGGCCATCCATTGATTCTTGGAAGACCTTGGTTGGCCACAATTGATGCTTTTGTTGGTTATAGAACAGGGAACATGATTATCTCACATGGAACTGAAAGGAAACAAATCACACTTTATCCTCCTACTCAAAAACCTCCTGTAATAGATCAATTACCATGGCTTGATGAAACAAAACAACAACAACAAGAAGTGATTCAACCTATCTTAAGTATTAATCAAGCTTTTGATTTTAGGGAGGAAAATAAGGAGGATCTGTTAGACTATTTTATTTTTGAACCTAATATCTCCGAACAATTGAGATACATACAATACATTGCTGCAAATTAGGTTTTAGGAAAAAAAATTCAGGAAAATTGCACAATCCATTCTTTAGAATCAACATTTAATGGCATTTTTCATGTTATGTCAATAACAAATGCTCAAAGAAAAATAATTGAAATCAGTCCTGGGAAATATTTGAATATTGGTGCAAATCTTGAACCATCTCAGGAAAAACAATTGATTGCATTATTAAATAAATATCTCAAAGCATTTGCTTGGGAATATACTGATATGCAGGGAATTCATCCCAAGACATGAACTCATCATATCTACATAGATGATAACATAATACCTCTAAGGAAACCTCAACAAAGAATGAATCCAATGTTGAAAGAGATAGTTAAAGAAGAATCGCAAAAAATATTACAGCTAGGATTTATCTACCCTATCTTTGACAGTCAATAGGTTTCTCCATTAGTTGTTGTACCTAAGAAGAATGGACAATGGAGAATCTTTGTAGATTATAGAGATTTAAACAAAGAAACACTCATAGATCATTTTCCATTACCATTCATAGATCAAGTCTTAGATACACTAGCTGGGAAAATATATTTTTCCTTCCTAGATGGATTTAGTGGCTACAATCAAATCAAAATAGCATTAGAAGACCAGGACAAAACTACTTTTACATGCCCCTGGGGTACATATGCTTATAAGGTATTACCTTTTGTTTTATGTAATGCTCCAACTACTTTTCAAAGAGCAGTTCTAGCTATTTTTGTTGATTTAATAGATGAATGTGTAGAGGTATACATGGATGATTTTTCTGTGTATGGTAATACTTTTGATGATTCCTTGAAAATTTTGGAAAAATTCCTAAAAAGTTGCATAGAAATAAATTTGTCTCTCAACAATGAAAAATGTTTCATGATGTTAACTGAAGGAATAATATTGGGTCATCATATTTCATCATCATGGATTACAGTGGATCCTGCAAAAATACAAATCATTGTGAACCTATCAGAACCAATCAGTCATAAGGATGTGAGAAGTTTTCTTGGATATGCAGGCTATTACCGAAGATTCATTGAAAATTTTAGTAAAATAGATTTTCCATTATTTAGATTACTTGCAAAAGATGTACATTTTCATTGGGATACTAATTGTCAAACTTCCTTTCAGAAACTCAAGGAAAAACTATCAACAACACCTATCCTAAGAGGGCCTAATTGGGCTTTTCCATTTCACATCTCTACAGACATGAGATACTACAATAGGGGCATCATTGTGTCAAAAATAAAATCTTATGAATTATGCTATTTAATTCATTAGAAATAATTTAACCCCTGCAAAATTGAATTACACAGTCACTGAGAAGGAAATGTTGGTAGTAGTACATGTTGTGAATAAATTTTGTCACTACATCATTGGTTATGAAGTCTTTATCCATACAGATAATTCTTCCATAATATATCTCATGAAAAAACCTATTACCAATGGCAGGATAACAAGATGGTTGTTATTGATGCAGGGATTCAACATCACTATCTTAAACAGACTTGGAAAGGAAAATCAAGTGGTTGATTTCCTATCTCGATTAAACAATTCTGGTGAGATTGTTGTTGTCTCAGATAATTTTCCTGATGAGCACCTATTTTCCATTTCAGTTATAACTCCATGGTATGATGATATAGATAACTATTTATGATCAGTAATGTTACCTCCTTCTTTTACATCCAAAGAAAAGAAAAGGATAATTAAACAAAGTGCTAGATATACATGGATTGATGGAGACCTCTTTTATACAGGATATGATCTCATATTTAGAAGATGTGTAAGACAAGATGAGATTTTAGAAATATTAAAATATTGTCATGACGAACCTTGTGGTGGTCATTTTTTAGATAAGAGAACACCATACAAAATACTCAATTTAGGGTATTATTGGCCATCCATATTTAAAGATTCCAAGAAGTATGTTAGAAGTTGTGAAAGATGCCAAAGGATGGGAAAGCCACTTCCAAATGATGAGATGTCACTCAAGACACAAGTTCACATTGAGCCATTTGAAAAATGTGCTCTTGATTTCATCGGTCCAATAAATCCACCATCAAAAGGGAAGCAATACATCTCGGTATGTACTAATTATGTTACAAAGTGGGTGGAAGCTAAAGCATTAGTGAGAGCTACAGAACAATCATTGGTCAACTTTCTCTTTGAAGAAATATTTGTCATATTTGGAGTACCTCGAGAGATTGTAACAGATCAAGGAGCACAATTTACTTCTAAATTGGTGCAAGACATAGCAGAAAAGTACAAGATCAAGCATCGAAAGTCCACACCCTATCATCCACAAGCCAATGACCAGGTAGAATCTACTAATAAAACATTGGAATCCATCATGACCAAGACAGTCCAAATGCATAGAAAAGACTGGTCAGATAAGCTAAATGAAGCATTATGGGCATATAGAATCACCTGGAAAACAGTATTGGGTTCAATCCTTATCAGCTAGTATACGATAAGAGAGTTTTGTTACCTATAGAGTTTCCAATTCATACTTTTAAACTAGCAGCTGATTTAGGAATATATTTTTCCGAAGCACAAAAAGAAAGGATCATGCAACTGAATCAATGAGATGATACAGGCAGCAATAGAATGCAACATTTTGATACAACAACAAAGGGCACATTGGCATGACAAGTTCATCAAGAAGAAACAGTTCAAAGTGGGATACTGGGCTTTATTATTTGATTCAAAATTCAAAAATTTCAAATCTAAGTTTACAACTCATTGACTTGGTCCATATGAGGTTGCATAAGTATATGACAATGGCTCAGTCAAACTACAAACAATAGATGATTAGGCAAGCTCATTCACAGTCAATGGACATAGGCTAAAGATTTACAATAAGCCTGTCAACAAAGAAGATTTTCTGCAATAGATATCTCAACATCATGAGATGGAAGTGTTGGACAAACATAATCATGTGTCTCCTTCACATTCCTCATAAAAACAAAATACATACATACATACATACATACATACATACATACATACATACATACATATATATATATATATATATAAAGAATCATAAAAAAAAGGGAGTTTAGCTGTGAAAACCCAGGTAACTAGCACAATATAAAATCGAATTTTCATTGGAAAACCAAGGCAACTTAGCCAATCAAAATTCTCCAAAAATATTTTTTTTTCTCACCTTCTAGTTTCAATTACAGCATGAATTTTTCTTGAGTACATTTGTACATATCAATTTTGGAAGGTTTTTGTGTAAAAGACTTGAGGGAAAGTCAATAAATAAGGCCGAGGGGCATAAGGTATAAATTTTTGAGCTTTTGTAGACCTTCCAAGCATTCTACATATGTTAGCATTCATTTCAAAAGGAATATATTCCAACAGAGGGACATGAAGAAGTACATCTAGCAGAGGGACCTGAAAAAGTATATTTTAGCAAGGAACTTGAGAAAACACAATGCATTCATCATATTAGAAGGACCCGAGGAAGATACTAAGAAAAGGAATCTAAGAAGAACCTCATCAAATTTGTCATAAGTGAGGAATTCCAACAACATTCTAGCCAACTTCAACCAAGCAACATCACCAACACAAGGAGCAACAAACAAGTTAATATAAATTTTTCTTTTTAATGCTTTAAAAATTTGGAAAATTATTCATAAGATAGCAATGATAAATACCTATCTTTCCCTTCCCATACACTATCTCTTCATCACTTCATATATCCTCAAAGCATAAAAAATAGTACTCAAAGAAACCAATTTGGTCTCCAAGGGAGCTATAAAGAGAAATTAGATTTTCGAAATCAAACAACAAGAGAATGATTAGAAAAAAGATTATTCTTGTAAATATTTTTATGGTTTCCAACCTAAAAATATTTACAAACATTTTCAAAACAAGTTATCAAACTGATTATACAAACACTTTGTTTTGAATATGTCAATTGTACAATGCTCTGTTTTATGGAGACATATATGTGGAGACATAAGTTGTTGTTTGCTTCAAAATGAAAATAGGGGTCATAAGGAAAATACATTTGGAGTTATAAGTTGAATGGTTATTCAAAGAAAAATAAATCAGGGAGCTATAAGTCAAAGTGGAGTTATACAATGAACACCATTTCCTGTGATGATTGCAAGAAAACAAAGTGAAATTTTATAAATGAAAGAGGTATGATGACACAGACTTTTCAACAATGAGTGTTCATTTGAGAGATTGTACAAATGCATTTCTACCATAATACCCTTGTTAAGAATGCGTATTCCCTCCACAAAAGTTGATTTTTCTCCTGAAGTCAACACTCTAATTCTCATTTTCCTCCACAAATTTTTTTCCTTCTCCTAAAAATGTTGTAGCTTCACCTCTTTCCATATACTCTTGTTCCACTTGGACACTCCCCAGATTCGAACAACTAACACGTTCCTGCGTTGTACCTTACCTACCCACTCCAACACATTCCTTATGCCCATTCTAATGCATTCTTCTCCACTCCAACGCCATACCAAATCGAGAATCCCTACTTTCTAGAATTTTTTTCCTTCATACGCCTACCTAGCCCGAAATTTATGATAAACAACGAACTGTATGTTGACAATTTCATTGTCAACATACACCATTTTCGCCCTGTGGATAAATCGTGGCATTGAGGAAATATGTGGGAGGTGAATGCATAAACCAAGCATAAGAGAACGTGTTCAATAAGGAGTCGGCCAGGGAAAGGTAAGTTCAAATTCAATGTTAAGAATTTGTTAAGCTGAACACCAAATTCGACTTCCTGAGGAACGTTTTTGAGAACAAAAACAATTAATTTCTAGCAGAGGTTGATTGTAAGAAGAAAAACAAAGTTGGGTTTCAAAAAGAAGGCGTAGAAGTTTTAAAATTGCAAATTGAATTGCCAGGTATGCCCTTTCATAAAAAAAATTATGGTTGAAAACAAAGAACAATTTAGGAATTAAAGGAATGATGAGATTTTCTTTATGTTAACAAAAAATTCTTGTTGAAAGAACATTCACAAAATTGAATTAAAATAGAGTCTGCAAGTTTGAAAAGATCAAAACAGTAGTTGAAAGAATATACATGGTTGAAATTTTTTCTTGAAGAACAAGGGTAGACATCCTTTTTGTATAAGCAGTGACATATTTTTCAGGGTCTTTCTCTTCAATTTGAAAGAATGGTGTCTAGATATGAACCAAAGCAGTTTGATTGATCAGAAATTCACAAAGACTGTCTAGAAATTCTTGGGAAAAATCAGTGGATATCTTTCTTTGAGAAGTTTGATGGATATTGTGAGAAGGTTTCTTTAGAGTTTGCTTGTTCATTTAATGGGAAAAAGGCCACTGTTGGTAACATCACCATTAGAATTTATGAAGATGTAATTGCACAGATCACTGGATTACCTCAAATTGGAGAGAGATACTTCAAAACTAAACACTTTAAAGACAAATCATGGGCACCTTTTGTATCCATATCTAGGGTTGCAACAGTAAATTGGAAAAAAGGAATTTCAAGAAGTTGGTTGATTCATCCTTGGGATGAATTAACCTATCTCATCCAGAAATTTATTACTTGTGAAGAAAGGTTTAGTATTGTCGACCTGTATCACATCAAATTGCTGCAACATTTAAAGAGTGACTGTGAGATTAACATTCCCTACTTTCTACTGCGAATCCTTTCTAATATGGCTAAGGATTTTCAAAAATAAGGGAGGAATAAATAAAAGATTTTATACCACTATGGCTTCATCAAAATGATCATCACACATGAACTACAAAAACAAACCTTGTTATGGCAGCAGTTTATCATTGGAAATAGTTTTGAAATAGTGGAAGGGAAAATAGAAGAAGAACATATCTTGATTGTGATAGACGATGAGGAGGAAATGCAACGCCCCAAGGAAACAATATCAAAATACCCTATGGGGAGGAGAAGAACAAGAAGTATGGTGAAAATGGAAAAAGAATTCCAAGAAAACGATAAGATTTTCACCAGATATGAAAGGAAATCAAGAAAACACCAACAATTTCAAAAATGACAAATTAAAGAAAGTGATGATGAAGCACAGTATGCACACATTCAGAGTTTGGAGAAATAAAAAGAGGCAGGGAAAGCACAATCATTAGAAGATGATGATTTTGAAAAACAAGAGACTTCCACATATGAGCAAATGAGAGAAGAGGTGAAACAATTAATTGAAGACATGAAAGATGAAACTCATTCACCACAAAAAGTAGAACAAATAGAATAAATGGTTGGTGGGTCCACATCAGGGCTTGATAAGAAAGACAAGAAAATAAAAAAGATGAAGAAATAGATCAAAGCCATAGAGGTCCTGGAAAGATATTTGAAAAAATAAAATGAAATGTTGAGGACTCAAAGCCATAAAACTCAGGAGAAAAATGAAAACCTGAAGAAGAAGAATAAGAAGCTTCAAAAGTGAAACAAACTGATCTCCGAACAAGCATACAAATAGCTTCAGCAAAATAAAGCATACAAGGCAAAATATCAGAGGTTAAAAGTTCTTCATACAGCTCAAGCCAATGTGGATACATTATTGCAGGCAAGAGAGGTGGTAGAAGACTATTGATAGGAGTTCAAGAACATTTTTTTGTGCATGAGGACATGCAAAGTCTTCCTCTTGGGGGAGATGTTGAGTACCATTTTATGCTTATTTTCACTTCACAAATCATACTTTTGTCTCCAAAACCATCCATTTTGCCTTCATTTTCATTCCATATTTTCCATAAAACAGCCTATGCAAGGTACATTTGTCATTCCTTATCTTAAGAATTGAATTTTTGAATTTTTAGCATTAAAATTAAAAATTTATTAGAAATTACAGGATTTGACTAAATCTCGTAATTGCTCTAAGGTTCGTGTACTTTCAGGATAGTTGGGAGAAATCAAATACATGTTTCATGATCCTTGATGTACAAGGATGGATGAATATATATTAGGTTCAATATCTAAGCTTTCCAGGTGTCCAGTCAACGTTGGTCAAACAAGGCCACTTCAACAGAAAATACCTTATTTTAGCAAAAAATTATGGACAATTTTAGATTTTCTTGGGATTTGTGCATATTTTGTGGATTTGAAGAACATATTCGACCTTATTAGTATATTTTGTGGATCTCATCCTCATATTATGAGTCTTTTTAGTATTTTCAGTTACAAACTTTTTGTATAAATACTTCAAGACATAGACTAGTATGACATCTTATGTTAATGAAGAAAACTCTGAATTTTCAGTCTTGAGATCAGTTTGGTGTTGTGTTCTTGATGATGTTTATGATATGATTATGTGCATGTTGTTGGAAGTTCCTTATTTACTGAGACAACTCTAGGTGTACAAGTGAAGCATTGGAGGGCCCCCTTTTCCAATCTAGTACACTTCTCCTTTTTCATTCTTTTCAAGTAGATCTTGGTATGAGCTTTAGTTCAATTTACATTTTGTTGTAGGTAATGTTGTTGTATTTTACTTGATTTCAAAATTAGTTATGTTGTTGATGAATGTGGGAAAGCAAAGAATGCATCTCTTGTAAAAGGGTTTAGTCTTTCTGACATTTACAAGCCTCTAAACTAGTTTGAATGCTTACTGATTTGAATGCTTAATATTAGTTGAATGCTTTTACTTTATCTTGTTGATTAATGGTAAGAGATATATGAATACACCTTCTGTAAAGAAGCTTAGCATTTATTTCATGCTCAGCACTTAGATTATCTTTTGAATTATTTCCATTTAAAGAACCAAATTTATCTCTAAGTCCATACATTTTGGATGTGTCTCTAAGTCTTACAAACACCAGATTGATAGTTAAATACACTCTAATTTACATCAGCAGATTGGAGCTGAATAGTTTCTATGCTTACTTCGCTTTTTAGTCGCAGGTTTAGTACGACTTGAACATCGTCCAGTCGAAGGGGAATCCTGCAATCCCCTGGTCGAAGATGCCTGAACACCTTCAGACATAGCTCTGTCAGCTATAAATTTCGTAAGGACCTCTTTGACGAACTTCTCTAGCTCAGTCTGTTCAGCCGACATTCTCTCTTTTAATCGGACAAGTTGGGGTAGGAGAAAAGACAAATGGATTAAACACTGATGGTGAGGTCTAGGTTTTGAAATCATAGTTTGACACACAATCAAATCTCTGATAGCTCAGTTAATCATGGATGGAAAAAATTGGTCCTGGTGCAGCGACCAACGTGTTAAATATGCGAGCGTCATAATGGATTCTTCTAACGAGAAGGGAAGCTTCCATCAATGAGAATCTATCCGTTATGGAGCAGTATCAACATCCCAAACATGGTATATTCACCCATAAATGCACTTCCTATCCGTTCTGGAGCGTCGTTCTAACGGTCGGGGTGCCTTCAATAGTCATATAGCTTTGTTGGGGCGAAGTCCCATTCTGCGTGGTTCGTTTGTTTTGACGAGGTTCACATTTTCCAAACCTACCTCCTACGAAGTCTTCTCTATAACTTGCGATAGATTTTCTAACTTGGCTTTCTTCTTTCTGAGCTTCCTTGCCTTCTTTCCTGTGATCTGAGTTTCTCTAACTGTTTCTGGATTCCTCTTTCCATTCTTATTCTTAGTTTCTCCTATCATAGTGACTTCACAGTGCTTATGTGCTTCCAATGGGTTCAAAGTTAATATCCCTACTTTCTGGGTAGGTATACTTTATTCTTGCATGGATAGGTCCCTCAAACCTTCTTGTGTTTTTTTAACTAATTCTCTTGCCTTCTGTTGCTTCGACTTAGCTTCTCATTCTTATGTTAGTCGATCTATTTTCCTAGCTATAAAATCCCTTAGTTCTTGATTTTTATTTTCTATAGCTTCTTCCTCTACTTTCCTTCTGATATGATCTTTCTCGATCCAAGTCTTTCCTAACAAAAGAGGAAAAGTGGCTTTGTTCTCAACAAACCTAATAACTTCAAATTCCTCTTCTATAGATATTCCATGGATGATAACAGGTACATTAGTAACTCTTCCACATAGGGTTATCATCTTTCCTTTAAACAAGCCTATCCTTCCTAGTGAAGGTACTATAGTAGGATTTTCCAAAATTTTCCATGTTCATTTTGTCATAATATTTACTGGTGTCTCCTCATCCAAGACACGGTCTATGTCGAAGTCTCATATTCTTGCATCGATGTGTTGTTTTACCTACAAGATCTTTGGTAAACTGATATCTTTGTGATCATGCATTGCTTCTTTTAACTGCACTAATGGAGTCTGAACTTCCTCTGATCCTTTCTCTTTCTGATCTCCTAACATGCTCTTATTCTCCTGACTCATGTTCATTTGTTCTACTTTAGCAATCATTCTTGGGCAATCCTCAACTTCATGAACAACAACTTTACAGTAGAGACAGATAGGACCTACACCAAGGCATTCCTTAGAAATATGTCTTAGTCTTCTGTAGTTATAACATGGGGTTAATTCTTTGTTTCTCTTGTAAGTTCCCCAACTTCTCCTGTACTGAGTACTAAGATCACAGTGGTTGACCTGCAATCTACAAAAATTCTTTCTAGGTTCCTGCATCCAATTATTAGTCCAAAAATTCTTTCTATGCATAGGATTAACATATATTTCACTATTTTTATCAAATTTATTCAGATCAACTCTTTCTTCTAACTGTACCCTAGCTTTCAGACTAGGACATAATCTATCAAACATACCTAGATTCATGTTATCGAGACAAAAATTTCCACTTATCTTACTCTATCAAAGCACAAAGTTTTACCTCTTTCAAGATCTTACCTATTTTATTCAGATCGAGTTTCTTTCTTAGCACAGAGATTCACAAGTCAAGTATATTACTGCGCACTATAGCATCAGATCTACGCACAAAGCTTCTCTTTTATTTACTTCAGTTACCAACAATCATAGTTTCAGGTCCCGACAATGGAACCATTTGTTGGCACAGGGGCAGACCCAGGGCTCAAATCTTCAACAACGCACCAACAAAACCCTAACTACTGACCCTTTTGGCAACACCTGCAAAGCAGGTGCTGTAATATCCCCAAGGACGAGCCCTGTTGTAATAATGTTTATGAATTGTAAATTGTGTTTTGTAGGTTGGTGAGACGAGTACTGATAATCTGGTAGGATTATCTGTTTTTTAGGCCAGAGAGCCTAAGTATTAAGGCCAGAAGCCTATTTTTGTATATGTATTATGCAGAACATTAATAAAAATATAAACATCGTTGTGTGCAGACCGACCACAAAGAAAGAGTGATGGGGGACTAAACTTCCACGGAGTGGGTAAGAGAAAAGGGGTTGAAAGGTTGAAAAGAGAGGATAAGTGTTGAGCTTAGGGGCTAAGATTGGGGGCTTAAGTCCTTCAGAATAATAATTTATTATTATTCCAAAAGCTATGTGACAAACATGTTTTTATCCGAAGTCCCGGGACATGCAACACATGCAGGTCCAAGTGTGCAAAAGGGAACACATGCAGCCCCAGGAAGAAAAGTGTCGACCTAGGCACATGCGGTTAAAATATGAAGCATCAACTGAGTTGGGGGTTCTTTCTCCATTCTGTCATCCGTTGTCTGAACTGTGTGACCTCTGCGTCTGAGCTCTGCATATTGCACACAGATCTGAAAACCAAAACCATGAGACCTCTGTGATTGTCCAAGGTATTCCCATAAATTCCATCTAGTCTCTACGTTTGGCCTCCATCCTCGACCTATGCATCATTTCCTGTCACGCATTATGTAACTAGTAAACCGTGAGCCGATTTGTGTCTTCTGTAGAACCTGACACCTAGGTTATCGCCTGAGCGTGTTGTGTTTTAACATTTGGTCATTGTCATTTACAAGAGTATGCCCATTTTCTGTTGTGGTCATTATCCTGGTGTCAAATGAGTGCTGATGTTGTTGCGGTTTCCCTCACCCAGTTGGAATTGAGTCGAAGAGTGTGATGAAGAAGTGGGTTGTCAGACCCGTGGTAGAAGAAGGAGGTTGTCAGACCCGTGAGCAGCTCCAACCAGGTGAGAGAGTCCGTTGGAAAGTGGATTTCTCCCAGAGAGAGTCCAGCACCAGCTTCAGAGATATGAGAATTCATGATCCTGCCTGTTTTTGAGGCCTAGAGAGGGAGATGAAGCAATGATGGACTATTCTTGTAAAGGTGTATATTCCCAGGTGGAACATGCATGTGGGGAATGAGATTCCATTAGGAGTGGGAGTAAGAAGGCTCCTAGAGAGAATCCTTCTGATTTCTCTGTGCATCTTTCCTGTAACCTCAACCTAGCCTAGGATTCCCTTGCCTTGGGTGGAGCTTATTCCCAGCTTGGGGGTGACCCACTATTGAGCGTGATGAGAAGTGAGGTCTAAGGTTGGGAGGTTCGTGTAAGGTCTGCACGTGGTTGGTGGAGTTACTACAATTTCAAAGATAAGTATATGCATGTGTATAATTTCAATTAAAATGCACATATGTGATGCTTGCGATATTATCATGTATTTCGTTGCAATGATATTTACTGTTGTTTTCAATCATTCTATATGTTAGCAGTGATTGTATGTTTACTTTGCTTAACCATTTAACTTCATTTAAATGCATACTACATAAATATGAGAATGTTTCTGCGTAGTAGCATTTCTCTACAAGGGGTTTGATGGCCGAGGATGTTACAATATGGTATCAGATCCATGTTTTCAACGTTGAGCCTAGATGGGCCGGATAAGTGGTCTTTGGACCCAAGGTTTCAAGTGGAAATGGTGTTCAAGGGAACCGATTTTGAACCTTAGATTGTTCTGAGTGCCAAGGGGTTACATTGGTCGTGTTACAAAGTTGAGGAGGAGTTGTGGTGGAATAAAAACCTAGCTGTAGATCAGTTGTAAAGGAGAAGATATGGATCGTTGAATCCATGTCCAAAAACTAAGGACAGAGCGCAGAAGAGATCAGATCTAAGCCATCAGAACTAAGCATGTGGACCAACAACCATTGGATCCAGGGAACGTGCACAAGATTTAAAACCCTTTGGAGTTTCACAGGAGTGTGGAAATTGTGATACACAAAGCCACGACATCATCATAATCGTCCATTAGGAGGGACACGTGGAGAGTGATCAGCCTTTCACTGACTCTTGACTTGAAATGGTCAAAGGGCGAGTTCGTGAGAATTCGTGAAACACAAATTCACGATTGGATAACAACCATTTATAAGGGAGATATTTGGACCGTTAATTGTCCAGGTGGAATCGTGACATTTCGAGGATTGGAAGAATGAAGGTGGGATGTATTTCAACCTCGTGACACATGAAATAATCCTGATACGTGAAATCCCGATGAGATCTAAGTCATCAGATCACGGGCAATTCAGGACCGTCAGATTAGGAGCTCCGAAATGTTGACATTTCAGAAGCTTGGCCATCGGGAGAATGGGAGGTGCTGATGCACAAACTCTCGAGGCCCGAAATCACAAAATATCGATGAACCAAAGTATTGGGTTGGGTTGACGTCACTGGGATTGATGAGGACATAGGGATGTGTTCCACATGCCAGTGGGCCCCAAAGGAAAAAGTAGACGCAGTACGACTGAATGAAGTCACCTGAGGTAACATGGACCTTTTTAAGGATGCCACAGGTCACCACCTTGGTTGGTGATAGTTGTAACGTGGGCCCGGGGGTGAGAAAGCTCGGAAGTTTGGAAGTCGGGAGTAGGAGAGGAAAGTGAGTGTGAGAGTCTCCAGGACCGAAACCTCGAAACCCGAAACCCTGAAGTTTTGTTTATAGAACCATGTAGATCTAGCGCTTGGTCACGACCCTTCGTCGTGTGGGGTTGGGGAAACAAAGGAAAAGGGCTATGGCCTGAGTGTACTGCAGAGCCGAGCAGAGCTCAAAAAAATTCATGGAAATCAAACGTTTTCTTGAATCAATTTTTTTTTTAATGTTGTGTGATTTGTTAAGGATTAATCACCTAACAAATTTCAGTTGTGTGCACATTGTGTTTGCAGAAGTCTAGCGAGTGCCAAAACCAAGTAGAATTGCCACTGAGTGCAAAATAAATGGAAAGGGCATTGACTGATTCCTGTTCCGAGGATGCAGCAAAAGGAATGGATGTTCACTTGTGTTACATATTATTTTCATCATCCCTATGACTGTTAATGATGTAAACCTATCTATTACCTTCAGAGGGGTCAGTGGCCTGAGTTCCTGAAGAGAGAAGGGAGAAGAACTTTTCCTGAGAAAAGAAGTTTCATTTTCCCTTGTAAAAACCCTGTAAAAAAAGAAGTTCGTAGGTTGCCTATGTATTAGGGTGCGAGAGTGACTAATTCTCGCAGGTTGCACTATAGTTGGGTTGCGAGAGGTTCACAGATTTCTCTATAGGCAGGGTGCGAGAATGCCTACACGTGGGAAAAATGAGTGTTTTCTTGAATCTTCTAGAAGGAGAAACTTCCATGGTGAGGTGGCATCCAAATGGTTTGGATCTTACTCGCTTTCATGATTTAGTGGGATCATCCTAACCTCCTCACCTTATCC
>SNQJ01S0158156.1:0-10458 GCA_010110895.2 Picea sitchensis
CTGAGTATTTTGTTGGCTGTAACCTTCCAGTTCAAATGGCCACCACATTCTCCTGCATGAAACTCCTGCAACACTTTATCAGCTTCATCTTTCAGTAAACAATTTAAAATAATATCTGCAGGGTATTTCCAATACAAATTTCCTTCTAGAATACAGAATTTCAATGCCTTCAACTTTAAAAATCTAGCCTTAGTTTTAGTTAAACCAGGGGGAGCTTGTAAATTTTGTAAAATAAAAATAAGGTCTGCATACCATGGAGATTTTAGAAAAACCTCTTTAATGTTTGGAGTTGCCATATCACCCTGTTCATCTGCCACGTCCAGAAAATTAATGTCAAGAGCCTGAAAGTTAGTTTCAGCCATCAATTTAGCAAGGCCTTGACCTTTGATCAGTTTTGTGGGCTTAATTTCTAGGTCGTATTCTAGAATAACTGCAATCCACTTTCCCCTTCTCCCATCAGGGTTGTCTTGTGTCAGGATATCTTTCACTACCGCGTTTGGAACATATGCTATGACGTGTGAATGAAGAATATAGACCCTGAAGTCCTTTATAGCCTTTACCAAAGCAAAAGCCTGTTTCTCCATGATATTATAGTTCAGTGCAACATCTCTTAGGGATTTGCTGAAGAAAGATGTGGGTTGTTCATACCCTTCACTGTTCTTCTGCAGTAATACCGCTCCTATAGTATGTTCAGAGGCGAAAGAAAAAAGATAGAAATCTTTAGTGAAATCGGGACTAATCAAAATTGGGGCTTCTGTAAGTGCTCATTTTACCTGTTCGAAGGATTGCCTGGACTCAGAATCCCATTTTATTTTTGTGTCCTTTTTTATCATGTTTGTAATGTTTCGGAGGAGCTTGGCTAGATTAGGAATGAATCTTCGAAGAAAGTTAATTTGCCCTATAAAAGACTGTAGTTCTTTGAGGTTTCTTGGGTGTTCTAACTTTAGGATGGCCTCAATTCTGCTGGGGTCGATTATGATTCCCTCTTTAGAGATGATATGTCCCAATAGTTTACCCTCTTCTAACCCAAAAAGACACTTCTTGGGATTTAATGAAATCTCGAACTTTCTACACTTTTCGAAAACTCGTTTAAGGTGTCGCAGGTGTTCATCATCAGATTGGGAAAATACAGTCACATCATCCAAATAAACGACAATAAACTTACTTGACTCTTCAACGAAGGCGATATCCATTTCCCTCTGGAAGGTTTCTCTTGCATTCATCAGACCAAAAGGCATCTTCACATACATGAAAGTGCCCCATGGTGTGGTGAAAGCGGTTTTTTCCTGATCGTCAGGGTGAACTAGGACCTGGTTGTAGCCTGAGAAACCATCTAACAGAGAAATTCGACTGGACCCGACCACTCTTTGCAGGAGGTGATCCATTTTAGGCAAGGGGTAATTATCCTTCAAGGATGCTTTGTTCAAATTCCGGAAATCTATGCAGAGTCTGATTTCCCCGGTTTTCTTACGTGTAGGGATTAAATTAGATACCCATTTAGAAAAACGTAGTGGGACTATGATCTTGGCATCATACATTTTCTTAATCTCTTTTTCTATCAAGGGAAGAAACTTGGGATTTATCCTCCTAAGTTTCTACCTAAATGGTTTCTGGTCTTCCTTTATGGGAATCCTGTGTTGTATAATGTTGGTGTCATAGGCTTTCAAATCTTCATAGCTCCAGGCAAAAACGTTTGAATATTCTTTGAATAACTCAATGTACTTAAGATTTTGTTCTGGGGGTAAAGATTTGGATAGTTTAACCATCCTAGGTTTCTCTTCAGTTCCTATATTGCAGTCTTCTACCTCTTTCCCATGGGCTTCTATTCTGGGCTTCTTAGCTACATCGTCATTGTCAAACAAATATTCTAAAGGGACAAGACCTCTAGGTAAAATATTGCTTTTCAATTGTAAAACTTCGGCCTCCATTTCGTCGTCCCCTAACTCTCCTGAATCCACTGTATCCTCTATATCTACTGTATTTACAGTATTAACACTATCAATTTCAAACTCATAATTATTTACATTTTCGTTTTCATTTTCTACATCTATGTTTGTACATTCAAAATTGTTCTTGCATTGCAGAAAATCTTCTATCTGATCGTCATTTCCAAACACTTGCCAGTACCTGATATTATCAGGTACTGGCAGTCTACATTTCACTTCAACAGTGTATGGGCGAGTTTGGCGGAAAGGAATCTTGCAGGAAGCGGCTGACGTAGCTAATCCGTCGGCTAGAATATTCTATCCTCTAGGCATTACCTGCAAGTCCACCTCATTAAAACACTTCAACGCATCAAGAATAGCATTCCTGTAGGCTCTAAGGCGTGGATGTTTAGCGACATATTCACCTTTAATTTGTTTAATAATTAATTCAGAATCACCCCTTACCATTATTTGCTTAGCACCAACTTTTTTCAACAGCTTCAGACCGAGCATTAAAGCTTCATACTCAGCAACGTTGTTAGTGCAGTGGAAATTTAACTTATAGGAATGATTTTCTAAATACCTTTTTTGATAATTATGCAACCAGACTCCAGCTCTCGCTCCTTCTTTACTCACAGCTCCATCAAAATCCATACTCCAGAAATCAGCAGGGAACTCTTCAGTGATTACATTTTTCATCTTTGTTGCCTCACCATTTTCTGGACCTTCATCTTGACTAGCTACCTCTTCCACCAGCTGAGTATCTGGCTCTTCAGTATCACCATCATTGTACAAGATGAACGAATCTAAATCTGAATGAGCAGAGTAAAGGGGGTAATTGTGAGGTTTCTCTTGATTGCTGACCATATACTTCATCAGTGTTTCTCTGTATAACCTCCTCTGTTGTCCAAACACTGGGATAGTGGCATAAGACATATCCAGTTGCAAGGTTCCTTTTAGCTTATCTCCCCAAGACCAGGACAGCAACATACCATACTTTGGTGGGATGTCCGCAACCACCACGTCCATTACCATGCTTTTTGAAGGGATCTGCACCAGGGTGATGCAGAGGTCCTTAATCAGACCAATACATTTGACTTTGTTGGAGTCAAACGAGTGTAGATCTTTGTAAGGCCTAGTGACCTCCAATCCCAGTTTTTCCATTACTGCCTTAGGCATTAGATTATGTGAGGCACCTGAATCCAACATGGCGTTATGCAATATCAAATCATGTATGTTCAAACTGATGTAAAAGGGAGCTACATCACCGGTATTGTCTCGACCATCTACTTCAGGTCCGAAAAGGAGTTCGGGATGATTGTCAGTAAGGTTCACAGTGTCTGAGTGAGTCACTGATCCAATAGTCAAGGCCTTGGTGCCTATGTTAGGTTCAATGGCTAATGCTTTTAGTACCTGTGCACGATAACCGCCTCTGCCCACCAACTCTGTAAGTGGGATAGGAATTTTAATTTTGGCCAATTCTACCTCCAAGCTAAAAGGCGCCAGAGTTCTGGTCTGACTCATTGATTCTGGTTGGTCCACCATATTCTTCCGCTCAGAAGTACTGGGTGGGGTAACAGGTGAAACTTCGGGATGTGCTGGTATTTTCAGTATAGTGATGTTTTTCTTCACTAGAGTGTCGGTTTTACCCTTCTCAGAAGACTTTTCAGCAGTAATCTTCTCAGGAGTTTTCTCAGTCTCAGCTACCTTCTGCATTTCAGCCATCATTTTCGAGGAATTTCCTTCAGTCTTCTTACTTCGCAGGTTGTATTGACGGTGCACCTCCAAAATAGCGTTTTCAAAGGCTTGTTTTTCTGCATCTATGGCTTCCTCACTTACCTTTATTTGATTTAGCAAAAAGAGTTCCTGCTCTTCTTGGATGAGGAAAATGGCCTCATTATCATGAATTCCCATGAGGTTAATGTGAGTGTCTTCCAATTCCTCAATTACTTCCCCTCCTTCATCAGCATAGTTTTCTTGCAGGGGAGGTCTGATCGGCTGATCAGGACCTCTATGCTCCCTTTGATCTCTTTGCCTGATTTGAGGAGGGTTTCTCCTAAAATTGGGGTTCTGAATCTGAGGGGAAGGTGTGTTGTCTCTCGGAGGATTTCTGTCTGACACGGAGATCCTTTCCATCATTAGTTCCACTGCCCTAGTCAAAGAATCTAATCTGGAATGTGTGGCTGACGTGGAAGGTTCTTCTTTGATCGTGACTCTCCTTTCTGTCCTTTGACGTGCCCGTTTCGCCAACAGATTAGCCTCCACACTAATATCACTTTTCTGCATGTCTTCAAGGGTGGCAGCATTTCTTTCTCTTAATTGGTAAGACATGTCAGCATCGAATCCATCAGGGAATTTAATCAATGCCAAACCCGGGGGAGGTTTGATTTTAGTAGGGATTGCATTATACAAGTTGTTAAAACAGGTGCAATAATCTTGGACCGTTTCACCTTGATTTCTTTTTATATTTTCGTATTCTGACAGTATTTGGAGAGGGTTTTTCTTTACCTCCCATCTGTCGAGAAAACTTCTCTGGAATGCGACAAGGTCAGGAACTGAAGCGGTAGGTAAAGCTTTGAACCATTTCTTGAAATCTCCTGTCAGACTCTATGCGAACAGTCTCATTTGAACGTCGACTTCGTCAACTTCTTGTAAATCAAAGTAGTCGTTCATTTTATCCACATGTTGTTGTGCGCTTAATGTTCCAGTTGCATCGAACTGTGGAAGTCTAGTCTGGTAGTCATGGGGCATGGCGTGTAGTGGTGCAGCCAGCACCAAAGGGGCATACCAAGCTACCATGATGGGCGGAGGAGGTGGGAAGACAACCTAGGTGGTTGGAGAGGTAGCGACGGAAGACGAGGATGCTAAAGGACTGGGCGGTGCTGAGATAGTGATTTGTAGTTTAGTTGTAGGAGACAAGACTTCGAGGGTTCAGGGTTGCACCACAGTTGGGTCAAAGCTAAGCTTAGACACAAAGGTTTTAGACCGTGTTCTAACCAGGTTTCATTGAGAAAAAGGATCAAGATCAAAGTTTTGAAAGTTATATGGTTCTACGGAAAAGGAAGGAGACTTATGAAGGGGAGTATCACTCACTGAACTGGTAGCTAAAGTCTTTCACCTCAACAATTGCTCGGGATTATCTATCGTTGTTGAGGGTTCTGGGTCTGGATGAGATCGAGTGTGGACTTTCTTGGGAGACAGAACTCTTTTTTGGTTTATATATATATATATATATATATATTTTACGGTGAAGGAGAACTAGGGGAGATTTCTACGTTGACGTCGTCTAGCTTCCAATTGTTCCTGAGTAGCTATGTCTCGTTCAATGGCTGCCCATGAACGTTCGAGTTCTTCCTGGTTATTGGCAGTTTGGAGGATTATGTCAAAAAGGTTTGACGCAATATGCGTTTGATTCGATAGTCTAGGCTCGATATTAGGTTGCACTGCTGCAGGGACAGTCATAGAGGAACAAAGGTTCTAAGAGAGATACTGAAAATAATATGTACAGAGTTAATCAACCTCTAAACATTACTTTCTTCTCAGAGTCAAACTTTCTTTGGGGGAAAGAAGTCGTGAGATGTCAGTTTTAGTTCGTTCCCCAGTGGAGTCGCCAATTATATTATCACTTGGTAAATTTCCTAGAGGTTGAAAAAGAAGAAATCTACTAAGGTAACCTTATCCAACTGCTTTTAAAGCTGGGATCTAGCCCTTCCAGCTTTAGAGAGGGATCTTTGTATATGATTTAGCTTTGTTTTAATTTCATATATTAGGCTAGCTAAAGGAATTGTTGGTTTTGTTGCAAAAGGGTTTTTGAAGTGTGGTTGAGACAATCTACACATCCATTGGGCTATGGGGTCTGTATTTAATCAAATCTGAGATACAACCAGAAACGCCAAAGAAAACCTTCACAGGGCGAGATAACACACTCACTGGATCTTTAGTAATTAAAATGATGGACAGAAGAAAAGATAAAGAAAATAACTTCAACTAACAAGCAATTAAGAATTTCTTATTTGAAGATATTAGAAGATAAACATTAAATCTTCAGAATCAGAAGCAAGGTATCAAAGATAAATCCTGCAACATTACGCTATTCATAAAGATTAGTTATTGAAAACAAGATGATTACAGAGCAAGAAAACATTTAACTGAGAAAATCACATCACCAGTGAACATGCGCAAGAATCCTGTAAAGTGCCTCTTCTTTATTAATGGTGGAATCTCTTCAAAAATAGTACAGTTTGATAGCAATAGGGTGTGCGAATCAACAACCCCCAATACTTCGAAAGATGAAGTATTTACAATTCAAAATACAAGCATTCCTGTCATAACTGATCAGGACATGATCATTCTATTTTTAGACTAACTAACTTAACTAATCAAAACTGTTTGATGACTCAATACAACTGTATGCTGAATTTCTGGGGTAGGTCGTTGGCGAGGTGCCTTCGCAACCTCTTATGACTGGACAGGTGACTGGATTGTGACAGCTCATCTACTAATCTAGTAGATCACACAGCTCTTCCCATCTGAGATGACCTGGCACTGTGACTTTCAGCAATCTCCGATACACTTCATCCATGTCTGTGTACTTAGCAAATGTAGGCTTGATGATGAATATGTACTTAATCTCATGCTAGATACTAATATCCAACTAAAAGGCATCCATGAATGCTTTTCCTGTGATGCTTCCTTATATCCCTGCAAACTTGGAACTATCCTTAGATATTTCAGTCAACCTTTTCTTGTAATCAGGGAGTGTCATTAATTTGTCATTAATGACCTTCAGGCCAGGTAGGCCCTTCCTTTGGAGAGCATCTATCTTATTGAAAAATTTATGCACTCCTTCATCCATGACTTGAATCTTCTCCTCTAGCTGAAGCATGAGACCTCTTTTGGTTAGGACCCTTTTGACTTCAAGTATACTTTCTGTCCTATCCTCAATCTTTAATTCTTCGAGTTCCTCCCTGGTCTTGGAATTCAGGAACCTTATGATTTCATTCGCTTAGGCTGGCATGTCTCCCAGCTCCATTTTGATTTTTTCCACAACCTTCTTGCTCCTCTCGAGCAACTCATTTTGTTCAAACATGATTTGAACCATTGGCCAGATTTCATTTATAGACTTCGAAATATCTGTCCACACAATCTCTTTGACCTCAGCCAAATTTTTTCCTGCCATTGTCTGTTTCTGGAGCTGTTGTAACTCCTTCCTAATCTGCTCATTCACCTGTTTCTCTTTGGACAGACTTATCTGGAAAGAAGTCTTTATCTCTTGGAGGTTCTCCACTTCTTTATCAAGCCTGCTAATTTCTGACTCTTGCAAGTTCATCCTCTCCATGGACTTGGCAAGGTCTGTTGTTCCTTCTGGTAGGGGCACTGATGTTGCAGATGGAATGATTGTCACTGTTGTTGTGCTCAACCCTTCAATTGGGATAGCACTCAATGGAATGTGCTCCATTGGCTTTGCCTGCTCTTTCTCCTTTAGCAGTCTTTCCATCTCCACCTCCATCTCTTTTAACTGAGCATTCTGCTCCATGAGTAATTTCAGCATCTCATCCTTTTCACCTTCCTTTTCAGCTATCTCCTTTGCCTGTGGGTCCTCTGTTGGAGGGAGCTTTAGCTGTTTTATTAATGATGCGATGTCAACATTTTTCTTTTTAATCATCTCTTCGACAGCCTTGACATTCGCAGGGTCGTAACCGATCTTGAGGACCAGCTCCTCCAATGTCTTTATCCTGTTGTCTTTTGCGAAATAAGATATTTTTTCTAACTTAAGTTGGGTCTGGGCATTGTTCAAAGCTATCCGAAACTTTGAAGCAGAGGCTGAAGCGTGGGCCAAAGTGTGAAAAACCATCTCCCCAGTTTGCTTGTGCAGATCCATCTGATCTTCTGGATGCACGTCTTTCGCTTGAAACTCAAAGGTGGCCCTTTTGTAATCTGATATCACCTTGGGATCTGGCACTTGTGCTTGGAGGTAAGCCATATGCATCCTACCTTTTTCCGTGTCAAATGCTAAAAGAAGACGATGCTGAGTTGTGGATGACTGCTTCTGGAACTGGGCATAAGTGCTGCTAGTGAGTGTCTGGTTCTTCTTCTTGATCAAGTCATATTTTTCAAAAATGCCCAACTTGGGCCCAGTCTTGCTTGGTGGAGTATCTAAGGGAGAATCTGTGGATTTTAATGCTGTTGTTATTCCCTTATGCTGACTCGAGCCGAAAGGTAGAGTGACTGGCTTGACCCTTGTGGTGGTCACTGTGGTAGTTGAAACTTCCTGTTCTACTGTCGCGCCAGGCACTGAAACTGTCTTTGGCTTTTTGGAGTGAATTTGAAATTCCTCTGATGACACCTCTGTTACAGGAGGAGATGACTCTTGTCGGGGCCTCTTCTCCTTGAGGACATGAGGTGTGGTAGAGAGTAACTCACTTGTCGAGGGCACCTGCTGTTCCAATTCCATCAAAGTGTCAGGCAACCATACTGCCTGATTTGCAAATTTCTCGATCTCTGGCTTGGACTCATGTGCATACGGGGCATTTTTGTTTTTCTCCCTCATCTCTGAAATGATCCCGTATGGATCATAGTGCCATATGAAACTCATAGAGAATTTCATCCCCTTCAACATTCTATCAGCTTTTTCCCCTGTGCCTCGGCTATTGCAAATGAAAGAACCAATTTTCCCCTTGATTCTCAATTGCTGTTTTTTCTTAAGAGAAACAAAATGAATGTCATCTGAATTCATTATCTGCCTAATATATTCTAATGCAAAAATCCTTACTGGCACATATCGAGGTAGTTTGTAAGGCGCCAATTCGCACTCGAAAAATCTGATTTCAGTGTGATTCTGACATAAATACCAGTCTCATGTCTTAACGTTGTCCGAGAGATGCAGAATTCTCTGGACTTCATCATTTACTCGGGGCTCAGGCATGCCCCTCAACATACTTACCACAGGGTGGTAAAACTGGTCAATGAATGTTGTGAAGTCGTATTCAACAGAATTATGTTTCAGAAGAGAAGTCCACGCTATGACTGGATGGGGGCTCCCGTCGGCGTCCATCTTCTGCATGGAGAAATTGAACCTGTCGGCTTGAAAATAGACGAACATGTAAGCCAGAATGGATGAATACCTAAACATTCCTTCTATGGAGAAATTAACAAATTGTTCATGGATATTATTGGCCAAGAAGGTGTTGTAGTCGAACTGCATGGTTGGTTGTTCATCATTTGAGAAGATGGACAGAAAACCCAGGATGGGCTCATCCACCCATTGATTAGAATAGTAACCAAGCAGGGCACACGGAGAAGAAATGATTTGATTTCCTTTGGTGGAAAACATGGAAGAAGGGTACGGGGGATTGGTGGACGGGAGTGGAGCGGAAGTGGGGAGAAAAATCTCAAATATATGAGCTCTCTGAGGGAAAGTCATTTTCTGATATAGCTCGGTGAGGATTTCTAAGTTAAATGGGGACGCAGATTCCGCGTGGGTAATCTGCATCATCTGGTCAATATCTTCATGGGTGATGAAGAAAATGACGTCTCCAGATGAAGAAACGATGGCTTTCTGGTCGGGGATGTAATGGGCCTGGCATTTGAGGGCAAACTCGGGGAAATTATGAATCTAGGGGAAAATATACAGGGGCAAATTGGACTCCCAGAGTCCAATTTCGTCGCTCTGGTCTAGGAAAACCTCCCGGAGCCATGACTGAAGATCAGAAAAGTCAAAACTGCATATAGTATCGGCTATCAAGTGATCTTTATCGACCAAGGGAATTTTATCCAGGTCAACTGGAGGAGGAAGAAAAGGATTCTCTTCCTCTTCCGATTGTCTTGTCTTTGAAACCATTTCAGCAACTGTACCTTCAATAAACAATACGTTAGTGGGGTCGACTGACTGTAGGTGAAAGCGATGCGGGAGCAATGGAGGAATAGGAGGTTTCTGGCGCGATGGATGAATAACGAATAAAAATGGAAACGGTAGTTTTATTCAAAAATGGGTCGGTTGGACGCGGGAAAAAGGTTAGCATGACAACGGGTATATTATCCAATTATTAATGGACAATGGGCCACTAGGGATGAAGTGGCAGATGACGGTGGCCAAAGCATACAGAGGAGTGACGTGGAGGCAGGTGATTGGAGGTAAAAGTCACCGAAGGGGGTTGGTCATGAATGGAAAGGGTAAAGGCCTTACGGTAGGGACTGACAGCAGTTATGGGATGGGACTCAACCCGGGGGCAAGTGGGACAAGTGGACTTAGTGGAGGATGACATCTCAGAGTGATGGAGGCTGTCAAATGTCATAAGGTGAAAAGACTTCCGGACCAATAGGACAATGCCAACTGTAAAATGGGCCCGATGCAAAGAATATTCTTTTCGAACCCCCCCCCTTTTGATTAAAAGAAGAACACCAAGGGGGGTATGGAATCCATCATGATCCATTGATCTACGCGTTGGTTTCCTGACCGAAGATCTTAGCGTGATCCTTAATACCCATTCTGGACCCCCCCCCCTCCATTAAAGGCAGAATGGAGGGGGGGGGG
>SNQJ01S0158160.1:0-37640 GCA_010110895.2 Picea sitchensis
ATTGTGGGGGAACATCATTGTGTGAAACACGGAAGAGGCCATAGCCTTCATCGCATACATGAAGCTACGCCCAAACTAAATGTTGTAATCGAGAGGAGCGTTGATAAATTCAATGTCAATGAGGATAGTCTTGTCCCCCGAGTTCAACGGGGACATTTTGAAAGAGCTGTTCCAGAGAGGATGGTTGTCCATCATAATATCTCAGAGTAATGGTGGATGGTATGAGCTTGGGGGAGCCAAGTTTCTACCACACAGTTTTGGACATGATGCATGTGGATGCACCCTCATCAATGATGCAGTGGTGAACTATGATATTCCAGATTTTAACCGATATTTGGAAAGCGACCAAAGCGTGGAGACAGGGTTCCCCACTATCAAGATTAAAGGTGATGAGTTGAGTCTTAGCAGGTTCGAATGCCCCCAGGGTGGAAATTAATGACTTTCGTTGAGTAGGACAGGTTTGAAGGACTTCTAAAACTGACATGGCCATGGGAGATTATGCCAAGTCATTGACCAGACTGTAATTGTGTGCTGCCCTAGCATGAGGGTTGTTGACATTTCGTTGTAGTGTGATGTGAGGAATACAAAGGGGTGGTTCAATATTAGGGTGAGAAATCATCAAAGGTGGTCCAGTTGTGGCTAGGGTTGCTTCCGAGGTAGTGGGAGTGGAGTCAGGGGGTCCACTGTATTGACAATTGTGCATTTGTAGAAGAACTTCTTCCTCACTAGTGAGGAGGATAGTGTGATCTGTAGGAGTGCTTGGGTTTGGATATTGTCCCATATGTGGTGGGTCCGGATGCATCTCATGTTGATTTTTCATAACCCATTGGTTTGGAATGGGGTTTTGCAGTACGACAGGGGGTGTTTGCTGTACATATTGTTGTGGGTACTGTTGGGGGGCAGGCGGTGCTGGGGAACATGGTCCATTTCCAGATTCTTTCATCCGTTTAAAGTCAACAATTTGAGGGAAATGGTGAGTATAATGGCCATACTCACTGCAAAGGGCATAAGGGAAGTTTTTCAGAAGATTTTTGTTGTTCTTCCCTTAGTGTTTGTTGTTATTGCCCCCTGATTCTGGTTGCCCACGGCAGGTTGGTTCTATTGGGGATGATTCCCTCCTGGTCCTGAATTATTGTTGTTTCGGTTTTTTCCTTTATTTTTGCATTATTTGACTGATGGGTCAAATTTGTCATATTTAGTTGTTCAAAATTGTGGACTTGCTGAACAAGAGAGGGTTGGACAAAGTTAACCCCAGCATGTGGTTATCCTTGTGGAGAAGCAATTGGCTAGGGAGGACCAGGAAATGGGAAGTACGGATTATTGTAACAACCCTGGTTAAATAGTTGCATAGGGTTTATTAAGTATAATTAATTAGATAATTAACGGTCCTAACATGTTTTAGTTAAATAATGATTATTTCTTAATAATATAAATTAATTAATTAATTATTAATTAATTTTTTATATCTATTGATTGATTAATTAATTAATTAATTAATTGACTCATTAAAGGTTTGAGTAATGAATTAAAGGGGATTAATAACTTTAATTTATTTATTATAAGACTTTACGTATGTGGGGGGGGGGAATGAAGCATTAAGTGGAGGGATAAGGTAATAAATGGAGGGATAATGTGGGTGTCATTAATGGAGGGTAGGGAGTCGATGAATGGGGAGAGATATTACTGGGCAGAGGCCTTCGGGAAGGATTATGAAATTTTGGGAGAGGAACCATTTCTGGAGAGAGGGACTGTATTTCCTAGTTTTGGATATTTTTCTAGTTGAGAGTTTGGGAGGACAGTTGCAGGAGGGCACCTAGTTGTTGGGAGTTTTGGGCTCAAGGGCCAGGAATCATTATAGAATCCTAGAACTAGGGAGCTGGATAGGCTGCTCCTAGCTAGCTAGGTGGTTAGTCAGTTTTGGGAAGAGTTTAGCACAGTTTCACCTTCAGCTTGGACAAACAAAGATCGGGGATTTAGCATCAAACAAAGGTATTTTATTTATGTGTTTTCAAGATTATGTGGTGTTATGTGGACGGTTATGAAATTTATTAGCATGTTGTACATAAATTTAAATTTTTGTTGCTTATATGCTGAATAATCTTAATATTTAAATTTACAAATTTCTAGGCTTTGTTAAATTAGGCTCTTACACATGGTATCAGAGCTGTAGTTTGAAATCTGGGACCAAAGGCCCACCTACCCACCCATCAACACTCTGTATATAGAAAAATGAGGGAGTGTGCATAAATGTATACAAATTTGGGCAAGCTCCACCTCCACCTAACCTGCAAGCAAAGCCCACAAACACAGATATAAATCTAAATAATAATATACATACTGGAAAAAATAAAATATAGTTTAACACAGTTATAAATATAAATAATACACATATTGAAATTGTGAAGGAAGCTAGAACTAGACAATTATGGATGGAGGCCCTGTCAGTTAACAAGACTTTAGATAGAACTTTAATTTTGAATTAAACCAAGAATTTTAGTTTAAAAAAAAATGTTGTAAATTCATTCATTGTGGGCGTAATGCCTTTAAACAAATCCATATGCTGGCTGCTTTATATAATCAGATTCAACCCTGTAAACTCGTTGAAAACTAAAGTAGTAAGAAGCTTCAAGAGACAGATCATATCTACGACTACAAATCTTGGAAGCATGCTTCATTTGCCAAAATTCTCCAAAATAAGGACCACTGCCCCTGCCAAATAAGCCAGTTGTCCACTTCCCTGGCAGTAAAGACTCAACTGTATAATAATTGATGTAAACAAATTTAATTTCTGCCAAATATTATATGCTTATATGAATATTAATGAAGTATTTACGCACTGAAAGAAATTCTATGTTTGAAATTCTATGTTTAATTGTATGAAATTTTTAGGTTTACTTAAATTCAGGTCCCTACACTTTGAAATTCTATGTTTAATTATATGAAATTTTTAGGCTTACTTAAATTCAGGTCCGTAAAATTATGTTGTGGTAATGATCCGTAAGTTACATAGGAAGGCATGGCGCTTTCACTAGTGCTTAGGGTGTAAGCAGAGGTAGAAGTGTTTCCAGAACTCGGTTGAACAGTCGGGCATGTCATGGATGTCGATGGGGGTCCACTTATGGGTGGAGGGAGGGAAACAGGGTATGGTTGTTGATAAGGAGGAGGAGGATAATAAGGGGGTGCTCCATATACCGGCGGATATTGAGGTGTTCCATACATAGGTGGTTGTTGGAGGTGTGGATTGTGGTGTCTAGTGGTACCAATCAATCCATCTGTAGAGTGAGACATCCCAGGTTTGTCCTGGTTGAATGTCACGGGTCTCTGGGCGTCAGGTACTACCATATATAAGTATCCTGACTGTGACTAAATGATTTTGAATTGTTGAACCTTGCTAATGGCTTCTTCTTCAGAATGGGGGAAGGTGGCGGCCACATCTTTGGCAAGGAGGGAAACAAGTGATTTGAGAAATGAATTGAGGCATTGTTTCTTGGTGGCTTCATCTTTGCATAGACTACGTCACTGATGCCATTCATGAATGTGGTTATTGATGTGTGTAGCGGAGGTTTTTTTAAACTCTGAGAGAACTTTGAGACCATTTTCATGATGGATTGGTAGTTGAAAGAAGGTAAAAAGTGCTTTGGCCAAATATTCAAAGGTCACATGGGACCCAAAATTTTCTTCTACATACCACTTGGTTGATGGGCTAGTGACTGTGCGTTCAAATATTCTCAAGTGGACGGATTCATCCATGATGTTGTTTGAAGAGAACCATAAGTGGAATGTCATGATATGGTTGATTGGGTCATCTCCCGCTTTTCCTTCAAACTTGGGGATGTTTGAAGGGAGTTTGGTAGGCATTGCAGACCACGTTGGGTCATGCAATATAGGGTCATTGGTGAGTTTAGTCAGATCTGGTATGTTGAGGGAAGCCAAGTATGGCATATGGGGTGGTGGGGGAGGATTAATTCTCATCATGGTAGGAATTTTTTGTGTACCTGACCCCTGAGGAGGATTAGTTCTAGTCATGGTGTGATTGATTTGTGTACCTGACCTGTGAGGGGGGTTAGGTGGGGTTGTACTTCCCCCTTGGGAAGAAGTTTGTCCCCTGCTTTCGTGTAAAGGAGAGAAAGTGGATGGTTGACCTTGGGAAGTGGACCCAAGTAAAGTGGAACCAAGCAAAGTGGATCCCAAGATGGTAGAACTCACATGAGTTTGATAAGGTGGAGCCGATGAGTTGGCAAGATTAGGAACTCCCCCTAGAATGGGAGGGAGATTTAGCAAGCATCTGGAACGATGAGGATTCCGTGGGTCCCCTATGGTGTTCGACTAGCAGAGTGGATGTGTGCAAATGGTGATGAGAGAAATAAATGAACAAAAGTCTTTGTTATGATTTTTGGACCTTCAAAATATATCTCACAATCGCATGTAATCACAAGAGCATCATACATAAATCAATTGATAAAGAAGCATACATGTGGGTAGGTAGGTTTTTTCGGTGTGGGAGAACAAAGAAAACAAATGCTCGTGTCCTAAAATAACGTAATGTCCTTCCTCTCAAAAAGCATTGGACCTTCCAATAGCACTCGACAGTGGGGTCTAAAGCCACCGGAAGAGAAACTAGTGAAGGATGAAACAATCCGTTATAATGAGGGGTTGAGGGGGCATATCTCGAAAGAGTTGGCGATATTTCCCATCAGCCACACAAAATCCGATCAAGGTGCAATTGCAGCCCACAATTGCCATCTGGGTAGATGTCCTAAAATTTGGTCACTAGGTACCTCGGTCAAAGTGCGACATTTAGATTTTCGGCCTAAGAAATGGGTCATGGGCTGGATCTCGTCCAAGAGGTGGGTTCCTCAAAGGGGGACACACAAAACAACCGAACCTCGGTCTTTGACCCTTCATGGGTATCTCCCTACCTTATGGTGTTAGGAACACTGGACTTGGAGGATTTTAAGGTTCCCTATTTGACAACTTCTATTGTTTGAAGATGTGAGAACTAGATAACTGGGAGTTATTTGGATGCCTATCTCTGAGATCCTACCTAGACTAAAAAATTTCTTTTGGCACCTCCTGTGGAGGAAAACTTAGTGAGTTTTTAGAAAAAAATTAGATGTGGTTGTTTGAGAGATTGGGGGTGTGAACCAATCTCATTGAATTTAAGTGGGAGTGGATAGTTTCGTCAAGAAAAGGGTGGGGCATTTCAGGATCCCTTTGGAGGAAACTTACTTCAACCTCCACGATTCTAGATGAAATTATGTGAGTGAGTAGTGACTTTGTGTGTGAACAAGTGGAAATGTGCCAAAAGTTTTAATAAGTTAGGTGTCACCTTGCTGCATGTGGACTTCGTGTGGTCCTTACAAGTCTTGATTACCTAATTTGCTAAATTCCATTGGTACAACCTTGCAAAATTTTAAAGTCCCTAGAGAACTAGCATGTGGACATATGGGTCCTTACCAATCCTTTAACTCCCTAGTGTGATTTAATCTAATAAAGATTCAACAACTATCCTAGATTGTGGACATGTGGGCATGTATGGGCTCGTTACAAAACCTTTAAACTTCCCTAGTGATTTAATCTAAGAAAGTAAATTCAAAACTATCCTATCTTTGTAGCATGTGGGCATGTATGGGCCCTTACAAATTTAAGATGTGTTTGAAAAAAGAAGCTAAGAAGAGTCTCGAAGGGGCTGTAGTTCTCTCCTAAAGATTTTGTCTTTTAAGGGAGATGAAATTTCCCCTCAATCGTTTTTCTAATTCTCAAGATTGCTCTATGGCGCGAGAGAAGAGCATACTCAAAGATTGACGTTCAATTTCTGGTCCCAATGCAAGTGGTTATATTTGTGATATAGAATGATTCCAACTTATCTTTAATCAAAGCAAGCCATCCATGTGGAAAAATGAAAGCAAAAAGAGGATAMATATGGATTTTAACCTCCCTAAATGCCTATGTTTTGACTAACCCTTCATGTGGAGAGGGAATATAAGTGTGGTGCATATTACAATTTGCATAGAATCAAACTCAAGAAGGCTATGGGCCTTCAACAGATCACAAAAACCCTTACAATGTATGATTTTCTGGACAGATGYGCGGGTCGCAGAGTAGAGAGAGGYRCATTGGGCACCAATGCRCAAATCAAAAATGACTTTTTGACAYAGGTGCACARAATGCGTTGAGAAACACAGTGAGTTTGGTGCACATGMTCGAAAGACGTGCCTAYGGGTTAAAAAACCCATGCACTTTCTGTTACACRGCCGGGAAGAAAATTTCGGATGAAATTCTCTAAGCTCAGCTTCAAATTTGGCTTTTTGCATGCAGGCATGGGCCGGTTCTGGTTCCTACAAGTTAAATAAGCAAAAAGGAAGTGCTCAATCAACCCAAATGGGGAGGAAATTGATACCTATCCCCAGTGGAGTCGTCAATCTATTGTGTCCCTTTCATCACCTAAATGATAAAAATAAGGACGCTTACAAGTCCAGTTGGGTTAGTTGGACAAGACAACAGTGAATGCAAGAGTTAGAAACATCAAGAATAAGAAATAAACAAAGAATTAAACTAATAACAATAAAAGAAACCAAACTAGAGTGCATAAGGGAAATAGAACAACAAATAACCAACATGCATGCCACCAATGGATAAGTTGTATTAGTGGGAAAACACCAAAGAGAAAGGGAGACTTATGGGTCCCCTCTTCCTCCAAGGGAGGGCTCTTGAACCCCCAATGATTGAGCTCTTCTTGCAAGTAGCAAACTAGAAGTAAATGGTAAAGGAGTCCAAAGCTCATTCACTCAAGAGGTGATGTGAATGGCCAAATTAAATGGTGCTTGTATGCTCTAATGAGGAAAGAGGTTCCTCTAAGAGAATATAGGCAGAATAACAATACAAATGAATTCCTTAAAAATATAGTGCACCCATGGCCGCTTTTTATAGAAAAGCTTTGAGGCATTATTCAACCAGTCCTTAGTGTGAACAAGGGGCTCTTTAGGGCACCCTTAGGTCTTTGACCAACCCCCCACTCGGATTCAGCTCAGATTTGGGTGTCAAATCGACTTGGGAGATGAACCAAAAGTGGGTGGAAGGCCAACCAAAATCATAAATGCATCGTTTTGAGGTGTGCACAGATTTTTGCGTCCACAATCACACATGTGCGCTTTTCCGGAGTTTTTCAACTGTCGCACGTGCGTGCACTTCCTTTGTATCCTTAGTGCATGTTGATTTTATAACCAGTTGTATAGTTTTGTGCCCTTTGGAAATGCATTTTTTGGGCCATGGATGAACTAATGGGTGTTTGGAGATGCTGGATTCTTGTAACCATTTGCAAACGAAATTTCAGTGATAGCACACTTTAGCCTTCAGGAATTGATAATAAATATTATTCCTTTAGAGTTAAGCCCCCTAGCTTATCCCCTAGGACCACACACTTAGCCTCCTCCCTTACCCAACCTTGTGGAAGCTTAGTCCCCCATCACTCTTTCTTCGTGGTCGGTCTACACGCAGCGATGTTTATATTTTATTAATGATCTGCATAGTTACATATACAAAATCAAGCTCTTGGCCTTTAACACTTAGGTTGTCCAGCCTAATAAACACATAATCCCAGCAGCTTATCAACACTCATATCACCAGCCTACGAAACATGTTTACAATTTATAAATACAATTGGGGCTCGTCCTTCGGGATATTACAGGATCACTAGTAAATGTCCTTTGTGAAAAGATCATGAAGAAAGTATTTCTCACATATTCATTGATTTCCATTATGCAGTTTAGGTGATGTAGATCATTCAGGGCAAGATAAAACCAAATTCGACCAGGAACAAAGCTAATTTAGAAGACAACTGCAAAGACTGGAAGTTAAATAAATATGTTAGTCAATTTAAAGGATTTTCGAGTATTTTGGTTTCTAATATACGGTGGGCATACAACACCACTCTTTTGAAGGACAAGCATATTCCTCTAGAATCAACAACAAGAATAACTCTTAATTTGGCCAAATCCTTCAAATTAGAATTAAAATAAAAAAATCCAAGGAACCCAACGATGTCCAATCTAGATTATGAGGTGCCTTGCGGCTTCTTTGATGGAGCTTGTCAATGGAATCCTCTAGTTTTTGGAGTTGGCGTAGTTTTATTATTAAATCAAAATCATTACCTGCACATCAGATATGCACCATGTACAGGAACAAATAATAGAGCATAGTATATTTCACTTTCGATTCTTTTGGAGACTGCAATCAAGAAAGATGTTGAAAAGCTGCAAGTCATGGGGGACTCGAAACTGGTTATAGATTGGGCTCGTTGAAATATCACAACTCAATATGTCATACTAGAACAACTTCTTTGAGACATTAAATTGTCCTTCCAATCCTTTGAGTGGCTCTCTTCCAACCATATTCTCCAAAAACTGAACAAGAAATATGATGAGCTCTCCAAAGAAGCTCTAACATTTCCAGTTGGTGTGTTTGGTCTCTACGAATTATTTGATGGAGTAGAGACAGAAGCCATGGAATTTATCCTTTAGATTTCAATTTTCTTTATGTATGTGGAGACCGGTTGAATAACTTTTTAAGATGTTCAATATAGAAAATTTTTGTATAGATGAAGTTGGCTAGTATAGAAACATTTTGTAATGTGAAAACAACTAACTGTAATTTTGCAAGTCAATAGAAGTAGAAGTGAAAGAAAGAAAATGATAAGTACATGTATATTCATTTTCAGTGAAATAAAACTTTTTTTCTTTGAGAAAAAAATGATATATTAACTACATCAATAATCTTGTGTTCCACTTGAGAGATTTAACCTCCTCATAACACTTAAGGAGGCCACAATTCCTTGCAATAGACAAGTCTAAGGTGTAATAGGTAAGGAACAAATCCCTCTCCCTCTCTTTGTATCTACCACTCACATAAAAAAAGTACATGAACTGACCTATTGTTTTTGTGCCTATCCTAATTCAAATAAAAATTTCATTACACATATATCTATAAAATATAAAATCTTTACTAGATTACTATTTGTATATTCATTAAATATCTAACTTATTTTCTTTTCATAAAAAAAAATGTATAAAACTTATCGGTGTGACTATTTTCCATATATGCACAAGGATACGGTGCAATAGGTTTATCAAACCAATGTATTGTGAACAATATTCTTACTTAAATGATTATGCACTAATTATGTTGATGTTTTCTATAAATATTATTGGAAATCAGAGTGATTTAATGCTTGGTACGCAATGTTTGTTTAAATGCACCATTGCTAGGGTGATATAATATTTTCAATGCATTGATAATTATAATGCACTACAAATTATAGAGAGCATCACTAACCCTGGGCATTGTTACAAAGGGTGAGTGGTGCACCAAATATTATGGGGCATCATTGCCAGTGCATCCTCCTATTTATCTATGTACTAGAGGCTAGAGAATCATAATTTTAAATAATCAAAAGAAATAAAATTAAAGCTTAATTTTAAATTTCAATTCTTTGAAAATGCAAATTAAGAGATAAGAATCAATTTACTTGGTTTCTTTTTTATTAATAAAGTATGGTTTCCATGTTGAGAAAAAAATGAACTTAATACCATTTGTGAAACTTCAAAGCGACTTCAAACCACCTTGGAAGTGAAGGGATTGAGAAATCCAACTACATGATAGCACCACACAATGGGGTTATCATAGGGAGATAATGAGCACTAAATAAAGGATACAAATGAAATTTAAATTTATAACTTTATTTATTTATTTATTTATTATAAATTTTGCCCTACCATGATGTGCTTGACACCCTAACACCCCAATGTGTGTCTAAGTATCCATCCATCGAATACATACATAGATGTATGTGTGTGTTTTTAAATCTACATTGGTGCATGTGGTAGTGTTATGCATTGGTGTGAGTTAATGTATAGGATGCACTAAGAAGGTTTTTTTTAAATGATATTTTATTACAAAATATTTTAACCTAATTTGGTTCAAGTGACAGGGTTATGCATCGGTGCAATTAAATCTAAGTGTCATCTCTAGATTGTTTAATTCGTTGAGTGTACTAACAAGGATTTTTAGAAAAAATAGTTGGTGCTTTTTGTAAGATATGTTGACCTATCTTCATGCAAGTGTTAAGTAAGCATATTGGTGCAAGTGTAAGTAGGCATAATAGTGCACCAATATGTTATAAGTGCACACACAAGAGCATTTGCTAAAAACTTTGGCTTCCAACATTTGTTAAAAAAAACTCTATTAAAAATAGAAAAAAAGATAAGTGGTTTTGTAAAACCATCTGAAGACCTAAAACAAAATCAACCTATAATTTTCATTGAAAACAAAATGAATCTTTTTAACTTATTTAATTCTGTCATTATAAAAACTTCAACATTCCTATAAATACATCTACATTCATGTGAGAGAACATTCTTTGATTACCCATTGACATTTTTTTACCATCAACTTTTTGCAAAAAAAACCTACACTACCTCATAATTTTAACTAAATAATTATAACTCTCAATAATTAATATAAATTCATTTAGTTCCCTTTACCATCACTCATTATGATAACTTAATATATAGGACTCTTCTCATGCTAAACCATTTCACTACTAAAATGAAGAACTTTCATAACTACTAAGCTACCATAATGACATAAATATTCTAACCCACATATAATTTTGACAAAAGTCTTTCATAAATAATACTACCCTTCAATAATATAATATAGCACGAAATCTCCGAGAAAAGGCATACCCATAATTCCCTCCGTGGATCGTGCGGCTTTTTCAGCAAAGTCATAATTTCATGCAATAACCATTATTCCCTCCCAAGATCATGCTTACGACATGGAAGCCATATAATTATAAAAGTATTATAATTTCTTTCTCGATAATGCTTTAAAAGATAGGGATGTCAAAAATTCCAAGATGGGATTTTTGTATTGATCCATGCATCAACATTTACGAGTTTTCAGTCACATTCCAAAGGACAAGTATAAATCGAATAGATTTATAACATTGAAATAGGAAGTACAAGTGCCTAAGATCAAGTGCTTATCATTTTTCTCTTCCGTCTTTTCCTTTTTCTAAGCGGTTTTTTTACTTACAGTAAATTAGTGATTATATGATTTTTTATATATTTTTAATGTAAATGTAATAAATTTATTTAGTAAATTAGTAATTATATGATTTTATATATATATATTTTTAATGTAAATGTAATAAATTTATTTAGTATGTGTAAAATTAGACAGTAAAGAATTCTTAAATTTAATGATTTTTTTTTATTTATTATAAATTTTTATAATTTTATAAATTTATAATATTTTAAGATATACATATTTAATTAAATATAAAATAAAAATATTACATATATATAATATTTATAATCGAACATGAGTATGGAGGATAACAAATATGTTACTCAACCATTCGAGTCTAGGGATTAAAGAAAACAAAATACATGGACGCGACACTAAATTGTTTTCCATACCATTACTAATAATATTTTATGTTATCTCGAGGAGCGGGAAGAAGCTAAAGCGCTCGATGGTATCCCAAATTCACTATGTACTCACCTATCAAATGATTTAGTATGTCTTCATATGTCTCCATTCCTCATTTTCCAAGCAATATGAGATACAATAATAGGAAAGAATTTGGTGAAAGATCATCACAAAAGGGAGGTGCCAGTTCATACCTTCATAGTACCTTGAATCTAGTCCAACATTGAATGAGGTAGATTGATGGACAATTTTATACCTAGAGTGAATTTGAAGGGTGAAGGGTTTCTACTCTGCGGTAAATCTGAACGGAGGAATTTCAAAAGAGATTTATACAATAATTTGAAATGAGATTTTGAATGTGAATTTGAACAATAAATGGTTTCTACTCTATGGTAAATTATTTGAACATAGGTTTATACCTATTGTGAATCTGAAGGATGAAGGGTTTCTACTATGATATAGGAGGTTGTAAATTTGAACGAAGGTTTATACTTGTGGTGAATTTGAACAGTGAAGGGTTTCTACTCTAGGTGATACTCTGACATGAAAGTGAAGGGTTTATACTTATAAGTGCGGTGAATTGGAATAGTGGTATACTTGCACTGAATTTGAATGGAACAGAGGGGAGGTTTAAAATTTGAATGGTGGTGTAACAAAGAGGAGGTTTAAAAAACTCTCGATGATACTCTCGCATGAATGTGAAGGTTTTATACTTATACACTACTACATATGGGGTCGAAATTCAACAAAAAATTCCGACAATAAAGATAAATTCAATCATATCATCGCAAAATACGACATAATATTAAAATATTAATCTTTTTAATGTGTGCCTCGATGAACATCAGACTTCCAAAGCACATATATATCTATCCATCTTTCGAAGAACCTAGAGGATAGTTCTTTGATCTATTGACTAACCTAGAGGATGCCCACTACCCATTTTAAAATGGTTTAACAGTCACTGACTTCACTAACTTGGTCAAGTTTGGCATAGTCAACGTTCATTGGAAGATCGATAGAGGTTAGTGTTTTCAACTATTTTGTTGTAGGTGCAATGGTTATTAAATTTTTGTATGATCGTTGTTCATTGCATGATTTATTGGTCTTTTTGCCATGTGCTACTTGCCTCAAATCCAAATCTTGATCTGCATAGCTCAGACTTTGTAATTTGAAGGTTACAATTTTTTACTATTACTTTCTCTCTTTTTAAATACACAGATTGGATCCCTAAATCTTAGACCCTCTTTCATTTTGGGACACAAATGTTTCCCTAGGAAATAGGTATGAACATGTCTACTCAATTCCATTTAATTCCTATACAATTTGTCTCGGTGTAGTTCTCTTTTATTGTTTGATTTTATTACTTTCTTGTAGTCAAACTTTGGAACTTCTGTGGTAAAAATGTATGGTTTTGATTTGTTGATTAGTGGTTGATTATTGTTATAAACCTTTCAAAAATTTATAATGAAAATGGATTAATTCTCTAGTACATATGGGGTCAATATAATTTGATGACAATTGTACCGTAAGAATATATAATTTGTATATTAATGTACTTATATTGCTTCAGTGGATTTAGTTGTAAATATAAGAAATCCCAATGCCAACACCTGAAGAGAGTCAAAGGACGACTGCTAAGTTAAGGGATGCATTGGAGGCACAGGTTGATACTGATGGAAAATGTTATTTCCCTTTCAATCAATTCAAGGGCTTGAAAAGAAGAAGACTTGTAAGGAAAATAGATGAAAGACATTGTTTTACATATGGGCATTGTGAAGGGGGGCATACATTTTGTCCCATGGTAAGTTAGTCATTATATATGTCTTTCCTTTTGTTTTAATATTTTTTATATAAACTAATGTTATTGATTGTTTGTAATTGTAAAGATAAACCCTCCTAGGCGTTTTTTGCTAGATAAATATCTGCCAAGTAGTAGAAATACTATTGTACAAGATGTGGAAGATGGTATGGATATTGAAGATCAAGTCAATCCTATGAAAGAAGACAACACCAATAATATTGTTGCGTTGGATGATGGTACAAACAAATTGATCTAGAACATATTTGCTCCTATCGATGAGGAAAATGATGATGTTATTTATGATGTACCTCTGCTTGAAAAGGTAGAACAACCCTTTTATGAAGGCTCAAGAAAAAATATTCTCTTTGTTATAATGTTGTTGGTGAACTTGAAGGTATTGAATGGTCTGTCAAACACTTGTCTCACAAAGATCCCAAGGTACATAATATAATTTGTCACATATTATACGTAAAGGTCGACTTCATTTTTCTCTTTTTTTAGTGTCAATTAATGTGTAAATTAATGATGCAATATTTTTTATTACTATTATTTACATTAACTAGTTATTTTTTTTGTTGTAGATTGTTAGGTGAATTTTTCTTACCACCGTCAAATAATTTACCTCCCACATACCTAGAGATGTGTGCCATTATGATAGATATTGGAATGGATCATTATGTGTGCTATTGATGCATGTAAACATGATCATATTATATATTATGGACAATATGCATTGGAAACAAAATGTATGCAATGTCAAATCAGTTGATATCAAAGCGATCAAGTAAAAAAAAGGGTTCCTCACAAGGTTCTTCGTCATATTCTGATAATTCCACGTTTTCAATGATTGTTCAAGTGCCAAAGCATTGCACAATTTATGGATTACCATGCACGACAAAGAAGTTAGCATGGTGTTCTTTGAATGCCTATAGATGGTTCTTCATTTAGGAACATTGAAGAAATATGGCCAATTTTTAAAGAAGAACCTCGTAATGTTAGGTTTTCATTGGCAGCTGACAGTGTCAATCCATTTGGTGAGCTCAATTTTATTTACTCACTGTGGCCTATTTTTGTTATAAACAATAACCTTCCTCCTTGAATGTCAATTAAAAGGGAGCACAAAATGTTGGCAATGATTGTTCCAAGTGTTTGTTTACAAAATTAGTTTGAATGTTGTATTTCGTTTTTCTTATTTGTTGCATAATTAATTATATATATAAGGTAGTAATTATGTGTACCTTCACCCAATTAGGTAAGTACCAAGTGAAAGATATGAATGTATATATTGCACCTCTTGACGAAGAGCTACTAAAGTTATGGGTTGACATCACTATGTATGACATCTCTAGACCAATAGGGAAAAAACAATTTCAATTCCATGGAACACTTACATGGACAATTCATGATGCCCCAAGGCTAACACATTTTTGTGGTACTTAACATATTTATGAACGTTAATATTATATAATTTTATGAAAATATGATGCATGATTCTTAAATATCAATTCCTTGTTATATAAATAATGCTGACATTAATCCATATAATATTGTAGGTCTTCAAATAAAGGGTAAATTTGCATGTCTAGTTTGTGGTCCTAGGATGAAATTGTGTCGTTCAAGAATTCTAGGAAAGGAGGTATTTGATGAGTATAGGAACATCGTCCCTAAGAACCATAGGTATAGAACTACATAAAAACATCTTTTCAATTTTAAAGAAGAGACTCGAATAAAACCACGAAGAATGACACCTCACCTATGGAAGTTGGAATATAATACAAATCATCAAGGTAAGCATTTAATCTATGTGCCTAGATATATATTACTGTTTTACAATTTTAATTTGTATTGAATTTTGTTTATTGTATCTAACAATTATTGTTGTAATCTCATTAATTATTTTTCATAAATGTCGTCAAGGCATTAATGGGCTTCCACGAGGAATGAAAAGTTACCTTGTCCAATTAAATAGGTTTCCCTACTATGAGCACCTACAAATAGATCATGTGTTTGATACAATGCATATCAGGAAGAATGTAACAGAAACATTGTGTAGAATTGTAGATGGAAGGAGTGACAAAGAAAAAATTGTCAATATTTGTACTGACATTCAGGAAGCCAATTATGCATTACAAAATGTGATTTTTTCAAATAGCAATGGAGTACATCAAAATAGTCTTCCATGGTTATTTACAAAGCAAGAAAGAAATGTTGTAAAAGAGGTCATTCGTAAAATTAAATTTCCCACATGATTTGCTTCAAACATAAAGAATATCTTAACAAAGAAAGGTGAATTTGGTGGGGTAAAAACTCATGATTGGCATACCTTCATTAAGGTAATTATTTTGGACATAGATTTCTATATTGGTAAACATATGAATTTTTAGTATTATAAAATGGTTTTATTTTCCTATAAATTAATGATCCTTTTTTTGTTACAGTATGTTCTACCTCTATCTATCCCTGACATCTTTGACAACAATGTAAAACAAGTTGTATATGATCTTGGAAAATACATGAGGTAAATATTAATGATTTATATGCAAAATCATTGTTGCTCAACTTGTCGACATCTTTTTTACTTTCAATATATATATGTTGTTGTTGAAACCTATGATCTAATTTGTTATATCATGTGTAGGTGGTTGTCTTCTAAAGAAATCCATAAAGAAGATATAAAATATTGGAGGAGAGAAATTCCTTGGCTAATGTGCGAAATGAAAAAGTATCTACCTCTAGAATTTTTCAATGCACAAGAACACTACCTCATACACCAAGTTGAGGAGATTGAAATGTGTGGAACTTTACACACAAGGTCAATGTGGATGGTGGAGAGGAACTTGAAGTCAATGAAGGCTTTCATTAGATAGAGAGCACGTCCTGAGGGATCTATGGTCGAGGGCTATATGTTATATAATTCGTTGTTGTATATTAGTTAGTATCATCCTAAATTAGCAGCGAAAATCATGAAGGTATCTCGGATTTTGGATCTCAATTCCATTAACAAATTTGAAGAGGAGGTCTAGTTGGTCGGGAAAGGTAGAATGACGGAAGTGAAAGGTAATTAGATGGTAGAGATCTATAATACTTTGCATTAATATTGATTTATTTATGTATTTTACTTATTTAAGTTTTATTCAGCTTCCATGATAAATTATTATTTAATATTTATTCTAATTAGTAATTTTTATTATTTTTTCATACAGTTGGCCGAGAGTGGGATGCGCTACATTTATACATCACAAACAATATTTATTGGATGAAAGTATGGTTAGATTGATGTAATATACAATGTAATGGTAGGTTATCATGTGAAGAGGTGGCTACTTTGCTTAAAGGAGCTCATGGTAATCAACATACCAATATTACTCATAAAGAAATTGATTTAGCATGTGATTTAAAAGATAAACAAGAAAGCATATTATTCAGCCACATCATGTTTTAATTTTTTTCCAATATATTAATCAATGTGGTGTGTTTTTTTTATAAATTTTTCCTAAGTCTAAATATTTTTATTCATTGAAAAATATGCATTTTTTATGTGTGGAGCATATTGTAGTTGAAACACCACAAGGCTATGTGGAGAAATGGTCATAAATTTCCCATCAAAAGGTTGGATGACAAGAAGAAAACCTCTAACTCTAGGATAACTATAGTATTTTAGGTCAATAATGTTTCCTCTAGAAGTGACAGGCATCCAACAATATCCGAAAATAGATACTATAGGTATTTGAATGATATAATAGAGTGTGACTTTAATTCCTTCAATTCATTTATGTTCGAGGTCAAATGGTATAGGTTACATATGAATGAGCGTGATCCCGAAAGAACTATTATTGAGCATTCCAATGGATTTACCATGGTTAATACAAGGACATTTCAGTCAAGTACATAAACTTATGCTCTTCCAAGCCAATGTTAGTAAGTCTTTTATTTAGAGGTTCCAGGTAAAGCATGTTCGTTGTACATTGTTAGATATGATCCAAGAGGAAGGCCTGTAAAGTAAAATGTACCAGAAGAAGACAATATTGAAGAAGAAGAAGAAGAAGAAGATGGAGATGAGCATGTGGTAGATGTACTGTCAAATGAAGAAGTTGAATAAGTTGAGCAAGATGTAGATGACATTGTTGATCTCGATGATGATATTGATGATTATGTTATCTAAAATGGCATTGATGACGATGTTGATATGGCTAATCCTTTCAATGTTGATTATGAACTAGATGATATAGATGCAGAGTTGGATGAAGAAAAAGATGATGAGTGATATTCCAAAAATGTTGAAATGTATGAGGTATCTGATTATATATTTTATATGATTTATTCTCTTTAAAGTATTTATTTAAATGGGTTAATCATCATCGTAGTCGTCATCATTGTTGCAGTCATCATTGTTGGAAAGACATCTTTGGAAACAATTTAAATTGTAGTATTAATATAGTTTTGAGGAAAAATCCTAAGTATAGGAAAAGTGCGTGGAAGAAGAAGGAAAGCTAGAGAGAACACAGGTGAGGTGCATCTAGGAGGACAGTGCGCAGAAAGAAGACAACGCACAGAAAGAAGGATAAAGTAAGAGAATAAAGAAAGAAAATAAAGCATGACGAGAGGATGACAACCTGTCATTACAGAAATAGAAGAACAATGAAAAAGAAACATGCATATGGAAAAGTAGAAGAAATTCGTCGAACAACCAGTTAAATGAGCTGGCCATGCATTGTAAAGGGATATTTTTGGGATGAATAGATTAGGTTTTTTATCCATAGAATCCTGTATAAATATGTAACAGGTTGGGAGATTAGGGGTTCAATCCAGTTATGCTATGTTAGGTTATGTTATGTCATAGTATGTTATGTTTTGTTCGATAGTGAGCTCCAGAGTTCTTGAATGTAGCAATCGATGGATGAGAAGAATGAATAAAGAAATGTTAAAGATATGTTACACAATCTTATGTTGTTTGTATTTCTTTGTTTGATCATGAATACTATTAGCATGAATCATAGAATAGATTCGTAGTATAGTTAAATATGGTGCAATTTTCATGGTTGTGATAGTAACAAACCTATGCAGTAGCCTGAAATATGCTCAGCATAGGAATCTAAATCATGAGTAAGTTAATACTGAATAGAACAGAGTTATGCACACAACATAATAAGGAAGAATGAACAGAATGTTTTCCTCCCATTCCCTTACTACTACAAAATTTTGGTTATCATAGTCCCAATAGATACCTCAGGTGATACTTCACCTGCGCAAGAAGGTGATGTCAAAAGGGCCGGTGTTTGGTGGGTTTTGTTGTTCATAGATAAACAGAACATTGGATCTTAAATAGTTTTGCAGTATTAATACAGTTTTGAGGAAAAATCCCAAGGATTTCAAAAGTGCGTGGAAGAAGAAGGAAAGCTAGAGAGCGCACAACTAAGGAGAATCTGGGAGGACATTGTGCAGAAGAAGGACAGTGCACAAAAGGAATACAACACAAAGACAGAAGGATAAAGAAACAGAATAAAGAAAGAAAATAAAGCATGACAGGAGGATGACAGCCTGACATTATAGAAATAGAAGAATACTGGAAAAGCAACATGTTGATGGAAAAGTAGAAGAAAGTCGTCGAACAACCAATTAATTGATATGGCCATGCATTGTAAAGGGATATTTTTGGGATGAAAAAAATAGGGTTTTAGTCCCCAGATGTCTATATAAATATGTAACGGTTTGGGAGATTAGGGGTTCAATATGGTTATGCTATGTTAGGTTATGTTATGTTATAGTCTGTTATGTTTTTTTTATAACAATTTCCATAGTTCTTGAATGTAGCAGTCGATGGATGAGAAGAATGAATAAAGGAATGTTAAAGATATGTTACAAATATTGTGTTGTTTGTATTTATTTGTTTGATCATGAATACTATTTGCATGCATCATAGAACAGATTCGTAGTATAGTTAAATACGGTGCAATGTTCATGGCTATGACAGTAACAAACCTATGTGGTAACCTGGAATATGTTGAGTATAGGAATCTAAATCATTAGTAAGTTAATAATTGAATATAATAGAGTTACACGCACAACATTATAATAAGTAATAATGAAACAAATGTTTTCCTCCCATTCCCTTACTATTGCAAAAGTTTGGTTCTTACAGTCCCAATAGATACCTCAAGTGAGACTTCATCTAGACAAGCAAGTGATGCCAAAAGGGCCAGTTTCTGGTGGGTTTTTTTGGTCGTAAATAAACCAAACCTTGGGTCTTACAACCCGTGCACAGTAGCACCGACAAATGGCTCGGTTGCCGAGACTGAGACTTTGTGGTTAAGGGGATGTTTTGGAGGCTGAAAGAAAAGGAGATATCGGAATGGTTGGAAAGGAAGGAATGGGATTTTTCATGACAGGAGAACAAAAACCCTCAAATGAGTGACAAGAAATGGATGAAAAGGTATGTGTTCATAGATCTACATGAAATTTTCTTCGGCAAATTTCCAATTATTCTGACTAAGTGGCTAGAAATATTGATTCAGATTTTATGAGAAGAATGAAATGAATACAAATTATTAAAATATTCTACACAGAATAATAGAGATACAACAAAATTGGTTTATGTTCAATAAGGAAATAAGATGAAACTGTAAAATGCAGTGGAAACAAAGCTTGTTGGAATGGTGTCAGCTTATCTCTGAGAAGAGATCTGATGGCTATGCTCATTGGCAAGAATATCCTTACAATGAGGCTCTGAATTCCTTTTGACAGTAAGCATGAATTACAAAACCATATAAATCCAAAAAGATGACCCTAGGAGATGAAGCGCCAAAATTCATGTGGGCCCTGTTGGGGTAAGTTATTACATCAACTTCCCGGGGTCGTAACTTTTTCATACGATCTTCGTTTTAGGTACACGATAGCCCATTGGAAATTTCTATCTGAGGACTACACATTTTTCCATCATAATATGAATCAACCTATAGTATGACTATGGATAGCCCTAAAAACATTGTTTAGGGCCTCAAAACGGCCTCAAAAGTCAGGGACCCGAAAACTAGGAAAAACCTATCAAACTAGAAAACTACCAAAATGAAACAGTTGGAATAGGTGGGAGGCCACCGACATCCATATGGATCAATCCTCCCCTCTTAGGAAGAAATTATCTCCATTGCATTGAGTTCCCCCATTAGATGAAGAACATTTTGTGGAATTTGGCCCCTGGTTAGCCACTTGCCTTGGTGCAGGAGTTGTCCTTCTTTGACAACTCGATAAAGATGGATCCTTTGTTGTCGAGTTCCCTTGACCTGTGTGTCCACAATATTATCACAGGATGCCTGTTTCATGTAGTTAGGGTTGAGATCTGTTGGTGTCAACTATTCTTACATTTTCCATCATAATTTGAATCAACCTATAGTATGACTATGGATAGCCCTAAAACATTGTTTAGGGCCTCAAACGCCTCAAAAGTCAGGGACCGAAAACTAGGAAAAACCTATCAAACTAGAAAACTACCAAAATGAAACAGTTGGAATAGGTGGAGGCCACTACCATTATCCATATGGATCAATCCTCCCCTTAGGGAAGAAATTATCTCCATTGCATTGAGTTCCCCCATTAGATGAAGAATTTTCTATTGAATTTGGCCCCGGTTAGCCACTTGCCTTTGTGTAGGAGTTGCTCTGCCTTGACAACCGATAAAGATGGATCCTATTGTCTAGTTCCCCTGACCCGTGTGTCCACAATATTATCACAGGATGCCCTGTTTCATGTAGTTAGGGTTGAGATCCGTTGGTGTCAACTATTCTGTTACTTCTGGGGTGTCCAATAATAGTGGGAAATATGGTCGAACGAGAGCCACGTTGAACACTCTGGTGCAGGCCAAGGAAAGGGGAATGTTAAGCTCAAATCATTGTCACCCAAATCCTTTGTGATGGTGTAAGGTCCATAACGGAATGGGAGAAGCTTCCTATGGGGACCCTGTATATGCTATTTATAAGTGCAGCTAACCTTGTCTCCCACCTAAAACTTGGTGCGTGGCAACTGATGTTGATCATGGAGTTGCTTGTACTTGGCATTGATTTCTATAAAATATATTGAACCTATCGGCAGATGTGTTGATTCGGCCAATGAGCTGCGGCTTCGCATATTTTTTGAGAAGATTCGGCTGAGGTGGCCACAAGGGTAGTGCAAAATCCATGGACCCAATGAAAGAACCTGCAACCCCACCGAAAGGGGTTGTGGTTGGTTGAGCCATGTAGGGCTCATCAAGCTTGTAGTTATGATGAACATAGGGAAGAATCTCATACCATGTGCGGGGGTGCTTTGAATTGTGCATGCAAAGGATATGCATGATCATCCAATTAACAACCTCAGGCTTACTTGTGTGGGGGGTGGAAGGCCAAGGATTTGGTGAGTTTGGTGTTCAGAAGTGACTAGAGGCTCCACCGTAATGTGTTGACAACCCACCGCCCCGATATGAGACAATGGTTTATGGGATTCCAAATGTACCCATACTCATTCAAATAAGAGCTTGGCAATGGCCTCTATTGTGATCTCTTCTTGCAGGCAACCAAAAATCAATGATCTGAAAAAGCGACAATAACCACAAAAAACACATTCACCCTCTGGTGGATGGAAGGCTCGACATGTAGTCCATTGAGATGGATTCCATGGTCTGTCTTCGTGTAGGAAGAGGTACTTTCCTTTGTTTCTTAGTGCTCTATTGTAAATAGTGTGCAAGGTAAGACCGACATACTTTCCCACATCCCATCGGGTTTCACCAATAGAAATGTTTCACAAGATATTGATGGGTCCCAAATCCCTTAAATTCAACAACAGTAACCAAACCCGGCCACCGAGGACCAATTAGACTCAGAGCATTTAATAGTGGAATGGTTCTAGATCTTACATCCGACCTATTAATCGATGGGCTTTTTCGTTTTCATGAAGAGTCTCCTCAGCTTGGACTTTCTCTTTGTATTTTCTCTTAGGTGGGACCGATATAAGATGGAAGCCAATATAAACCAACTCTTGACAAAAAAAAGGTGAAAAGGTTTTAATCCATCGCTAAGAGGTTGATCTTGGGATAACCCATTACTCAAGCATGCAGATGACAATTTTATACCACAGCCTAGTACTAATATCGCTAACCATGTGAGCATCCAATTACTATCTCGAGATACTTAATTATTATAAAGAAAACACATATGTGATAAATAACAAGTAAAATAATTCACCTACTCTAATCATCCATCACACAACAACACAATGATTCATATTCATCATTAAAGAAAAAAATCAAGAAAAACATCTATCGACAATCAACAATGGATTCAATAGCTCTTACTTGTTACAAAATCCATTCATGACACAAGATAGGAAATAGTTCTTCCCACGCCTAAATCACACATGCATTTGATAGAAATATAACTTGTCTCCGGTCCGTATGACCCTACCAAAGGTAGTTTCAAAATAATTCTTAACAAAAACCATAAATGAGAGTTTCTTGTAAAACCCATAGAGCATTGACTAAGGCCGGGATGCTCTTATTTATAAAATATAAAATTAACTAAAAATAATGTCTAAAGTGCATATGAGTAAAACAAAACTCACCATGCTCTCTATCCACATTATTTTTCTAACAGTTATCTTAAGATATCACTTTGAAAGGGTGACTTTTCTCATATTCTGACCAATTGATAAACAACTCCTCACAGGTCATGATGGTTCATATGTTGTTCCACTCCAGATGCGAATTTCTCTTATCTCTACCGCATGTGTCTGATACTTAACTAGACTGGCACTCAACTATTGCAGCATAGCCCCATTCGATTAAAGTTCCATAAATTGTTGCACCTTTCATGGCTACCAGTGTCGGTCACTTTTGCTAGTCTTTTGGCCCATGAAGAATATTTCTCCCCATACAACCGACAGATGAGGACCATTAGATATATATATGACTCTCTTAAGATGGTCGTTGGGTACCAGCCAGAGGTATGATTGCAGCCTCTTGTATTCCTTCCACCATGAAGCCATCACCTAGCCGGTGTCGTCTTTCTCATAGAATCTTATAAAAAATTCAGTTCACCGGGTCCTGCGGGTTTCTGATCTTGTAGTAATTTTGAACCTCCAATTCTAAGGAAAACCCTGACACACCATTATTGTCATTGATCAAACATATGTGTGCATCAGTGTGGTCGATAAGCCACTTCAAGAGTTCTATGCAGGGGAATACCGAAGTTCTCATTTCACTATGTGTAGGTAACGTATTCTCTCGATATTCAAAAACTTCATTGTCGAAGTTTCCTCATATTCGGTCACCGTGGTATATTCAGGGAATTATTCCCTCTTGATCTTCTAGAAAAGTTCTCCCAAGTGCGGGAGTAATTTCTTGGTCTCTATGCTTACCTCTGTGTCTCCAAAGGATGGAGGCTGAATGAAAACTTCCTTGGTGGATGTCTCTGATGACATGCATCGGCTTTGAGTAAATTAAAATTGTTTTGGCACTGGGAAGAGCCTTCTCCTACATCTAGTTCCTTTATCTTCGACACTCTCAAAGATTGCCTGGTGGTTGGTTTTCTTGGAGGCATTGTTCTTGCCATCGAAATCAATCTTTAGGGCATGTGTACAGAGTAAAATGAATGAAGTGAAGTATAAAAAATCCATAGACTGGTACATACCTATAACACTTTCTAAACATGTTGTTTAATAATCATTGGACCTTAGAATCTTTCTTCCTGATTTCGCCTCCTCACTTGCTCCTCTGGATGCTTTGAACTTCTTTGTTCACGATGACCTTGTTTATGAACTGCTCGAAAGAATTTAAACGGAGAAGAAACTATTGTGTCAGATCAATCAATTAACTTGGGTTATGAGTGGAAATCAAATGAGATCTACTGTCGAATCCCTGCAATTCAATTCATCATAGGTTGATTCGCGGTGGAGGTGCGGAGGGTGGTGTTCCCTATCAGCAATTTCAAATGGTTGATTTTATCCATCCATGAATTAATAACTAATGCAAGATTTGGAATTAATTAATTCTTTAAATGCTTCGAATACAACGTATTTTAGCGCTAAAACATCCCATCGCATTGCTTTATTAGTGGGAAGATCGGGGATCCGCGATACGTGGTGAATTTTCTCGTTGGTATCCTCCTGAGAAGAAATTTCATCGCCGATTAATTTCGTCGTACCGTGCTGACGTGGAAAGATTGATTTGGGGTGCAACTTGGGCCTCGGGAACCAATAACGAATTAGGGGAAAACTATATCGTATGTTTAACTACTATGGAAATGATAGATGGTGGATTAGGATAGGTGGTTTGATCATGCATCTCAATCGGAGTCGTGGGTTTCAGCAAGATGTGTGTTTTAAAATAAACCTAGGATTGTCGATGTCGAAAGTTATCGGGGGTCGAGGATCAGGGATAAACTTATCATGTTCTCTACGAGATAGATTTCTAAAACTCACCGATGCTGAAAGGTATTGGGGATCTTATATCAGCGAAGCCTTTATTTCTTTGTTAACGCTTACTCTTTTAGCCTTTTTCCGATGCCTAAGGGATCAGTCATCGACGATATCCTTGTGTGATTCCTGTCACGAAAGAGAAATTCCTTTTACCGATGCCAATGAGGATCGATGCTCGACGACTGTGGTTTTCTCGAGTGATTTTCTTTCATCTTTAATTCTTCCCGATGTCGAATCTTTGAGCGTGTCAGGGGAAAAGTTTTGGATGTTGATTCTTTAATTAAATGTTAGTATTTTAAGTTATGGGTTTTTGAGTGTTCAAGAAAACTTTGAGAGACTTATATGAGAAACAAAATGATAAGAATAGGTAACATTTTTCATACTGAAGTCGAAATAGTCAGTGCAAAATATCAAGTGGTACCCAAAAAGTAAAATTTGACATTGACTTTTTAGGGTGTGTTGAGTGCTCAACAAATGGCAACTTACTGGGCGAAAGTAGAAACTTTGTTCTTCCTTCATACTCGGTTGATGCGAAAGATGGTGGAGAAATTAACTAGTTTTAAATCAAAGCCTCTTTTACCCTTTCATTTGAATTTCTCCGGTTGATGCTTCTAGGTCTACCTGTGGGATTTTTAACCTTTAGTCCTCCTTCGTTTCATGTAACCTTGACTCATTCCCTCTTCTACAAAAGTCTAGTAAAGTATTCACTAGCATGGAGCCTTTAGTTACCTTTAATCACTTGCTACGGTGTTTCTCTGCTGCCAGAGAGCGTCCATAGCCCCAACAGAGTCACCCCGACATCATAGACCTTGCTCCGCTGCCAGCGAGCATCCATAGCCCCGACGGAGTTATCTACATACCCTATCCTACTATTCACTCATTTGATAAAATCAATTTTATTTCAGAAAAATTCCCCGAGCAAGTGGGAGAGGATGATGTCTGTTTATTTTGCAAAGTTATATGGTCAAGGTGAATCTATTGCTAGATTTGTCTTCGGGGTTAATGTAGTCCTTTTCATATTTCCAACTTTCCCTTAAGGTTTCACCAGACCACTGGTCAGGCACTTCTGCATTTCTCCAAAGTTGTTCATTTGTGTAGGTTAGAGGACCCCTCAAAACAACCGTAGGTTCCTCGACGCTTCTTGTGTTGTATGTGAGCAATGAGTTAGGAACAGATTTCGCTATGCCGCATGATTTGAGGTCAACCATTTTCATGCTAAACACAACCTTCAAAAGTGCAGAAATCAAAACAACAAAAGAAAATAAAGGCAAATTTGCAATCGAGCTAGCTGAAATAGAACTCATGAAACACGCACACGAAACATAAAATAAAACTCAACAAAAATATTTTTTTTTGTTTTTAATAATTTTTTTTTTAATTGACATATTGTTTTAGGGCTTGGCCATTTACTGAGAGGGCGTCAGGTTCTCCCCTTAGATTCTGTAACCGATAAGTGCCTGCCCCAATCTTCTCAACCACCTAGAAAGGTCTGAGCCATAGATTCTGAAACTTAGAATGTTTTCCTTTAGGCTCATTTGCTTTGTCCCATTTTAGGGTTAAGTCTCCTACTTCAAAATTCTTCTCTTTAGCCTTATGCTTATCAAACCATATTTTAATGACTTGTTGGTCGGTTATAAATTTTTATTTGTATTTTTCCCTTTCTTCTTCCAGCATGAGCAAAGTGTCAATTCTTTGTTGTATGATTGATGAAGGTTGTCTTCGGGAATCTTGGGCCAGTTGAAGAGATGGAAGATAAAGCTCGTTCGGGAGAATGGATTCATGTTTGTATACTATAAAGTATGGGGAATTTTCTATAGCTTCCTTGGGTGTGACTCTATATTCCCATAAAGCGTTGTGGAGTAAATTATTCCAATTCCTTTAGTTATCTGCAACTGTTTTCTTCAATATCCTTACCAGGTTCTTACTAGTTGATTCTGCCACTTTGTTTCCCTGTGGATAATAATTTGTAGGGTATCTAATTATGATTCCTTTGTCTAGTGAAAACTCTGTTAATAAGGTGGAAGAAAAGTAAGTTGTGTTGTCAAAATCAAGAACAAAAGGTACATCGAATCTTGTGATTAATTGTTGTTCTATGAATTCGATCACTACCTTCCCGTTTACGTGAGTTAGAGGAATGGATTCTAGCCACTTTGTGAAATAATCGATGACAGTAAGAATGTACTTGTGTTGCTTCGAAGATCTTGGTGTAATCTATCCTATGATATCTAACCCCCATTTCTCAAAAGGCCTAGAAACGGTCATCAATTGGAGTGGGATTGTTGCCCTCCTCTCTCTCCCAACACTTAATTGACAAAATTTACAGTTTCTAGTGTATGTGTGGGCATATTTGAACAAAGTGGGCCAATAATTTCCAACTCTCAATTTGCAAGAGATGTTCCATTGGAGGGACCGGGTAGTTGTCTTTTTCTAAAGCTCTATTGAGGTTTCTAAAATCCACGCATAGGCGGATCTCCCCTGACTTTTTCCTTATCAGAACCAAATTAGCTCCCCATGCAAAATGTCTAACCTTGAAGATAATTTTGGCATCTAACAGTTTCTTCAACTCTTGACACATGAGGGGCTCTAGGGAAGGATGATACTTTCAGAGCTTTTGTTGGAAGGGTTTCACTTCAGGTTTTAAAAGGATAGTGTGTTGAATGATACAGGTATCATAAGTTTTCAGATCTCGGTAGGACCATGCAAATACATATTGATATTGCCTAAACAATTTGAGATAATCCTTCCTTTCCTCCTTAGAGATAGTCTTTCTTAGATTTATATTTTTTGGGGTTTTCAGGGTTTCAAGATTTATAGTTTCATGCATGGGACAGGAACTACCGGTCTTTGCATTTTTGGGCCCCTTAAATCATTCTTTTAGGTCAATTTTTTTTTCTAAGTTAGCTATCCCCTTCGGGATTATGTGAGACTTCGATTTGGCAGTTGGTTGACTTGTCCGAGGATCAGTTTCTGTTGATTGTTCCTGGAATACTTCATCATCAATAGCTAGGTCCTTAAAATTATCTTGGTTAGTCAGAAAGTTTATGATCTGTTCATCCCCTTCAAATACCTTCCAATTAGAAAAAAATTTAGGCACCGATGGTTTGTAGAGTAGCTCCACAGTGAACCGGGAGGCTTCATAATATTCTAGAGGTGACAACCTTGAAGCAGTTGTGGCCAGGGAATCAATGAGGATATTCTTTGCTCTAGGGATCGTTGTAATATTGAAAGCTTCAAAATGCTCTATTAACCTATGCACTTCATGTTGATAATTCTTTAGGTGCGGGGAGTTGAAATGTATATTATTCCTTACTTGTCCAACAATAACTTCAGAATCCCCCAAAACCTTTAATTCCTTGACATTTAAGTCTATGGATTTATTTAACCCCTGTACTATTGCTTCATACTCGGCGGTGTTGTTCTTGCATTCGAACTCAAGTCTACAGTATAGGAGATGACGTTTACCCTTTGGATCAGTGAGGATGCATGTTGCCCCATACCCTTCCTGTGATTTAGATCCATCAAAGTATAGGGTCCAATCTTGCGGGCAATACGTGTCGGCTTCCCCTTCCTTATTACWYTGCTCTTTTCCTCCTACTAGTTCTGTGATTTCTAATGCAGGTTGCTGATAGAAGAGGGTTTCTTCCATCGTTGTGGGAAACTCCTCCTRAAAAATGATTTTGGAGTTCTGAGTGAGAGGGAAATCAGATGAAAGAGGGAAGAAGTTCCCGAAGTAGGAGTCACAGGAATAATTGCCTAGCACAGGGAAATATGTTGATGATGGTTCGTTTGGGGTTTCTAGGTCAGTGACAGTATGTTTCAGATACCTTTCTCTATCAATCCTGATCATATTATTTTTCCCCTTTAATGGTAGCCAAAGGTGTACCCAGTCTGTACTAAAGTATCTATTTAACTTCTCAGACCAATCTCGGCTTAACAATAATCCATAAGCTTCTAGGATGTCTAATATAATTATGTCAATCACTTGTACAAACTTAAGATGCGTGCTTATTATGATCATTACATATTTGAGTTCTCCCATGACCTTCATCTGGGTTCTGTCTAGTTGTATTACATGTTTATCACTCTTGAGAGGAACTGCGTTTAGTTTTTTATAGATAGACGAAGGCACAATGTTAGAGGATGCTCCTAAATCGACCAAACAGTTATGGAGGTTCCTGTTGAAAACTTCAAACGTTAAAAGGAAAGGTGGGACAAAAGGTCTCCCCTTCTTATATTCTGAGCAGGAGTTTACTGTTAGTTTATTCCCTAGGTCTGTGGGAGTTAGATTCCTTTGCTGATCATCGCTTGTCGTAGGGTTTTCTATTGACCTCAAATATTGTAGCAGGAAGTCCTTTTGTTGAGGGATCCTACATATGTCGATAACTTATATATTAGCCTTCAACTTCTTCAAATCTTTAACTACGTTGTAATCCAGTTTGGGCGATTCTCAGGTATGGATGCTAATAGGGTTCTTACGGGGAGAAAAAGGTACTTTCGGGTGATCGGGAGTTGACCTTTCCCCCGATGTTTGGGTATCAATAGGATCTTTCGAGACAGGTGGACCCTTACTGTGCGTTTGCACAAACGACACCTCTGCAGGGTGTTCTTGAGACTCAAATAAGTCGTCGGAAGGCATGATTAGGTTAGGATCCCATATCAGCATGGATGTATCTTCTGGTGGATCAATCTCTTCTTGATCAACAACATTCATAACTGAACCGCTTGGTTGTTCGGTCAGGGAGACTTCGTCTAGGAACCGGTTGGCCATTAAATTCATGGCATGCACCCATTGAGGGCAGTCCTTTTCGGAGTGATTTTCTTGGTGATAAGTACAGAAAGAATCATATGCTACATATCCTAAATTGATATTTAGGTTAGCTGGGGGGGTTTCAATTGATTTTAATTGTGGGTTTCTTTTAAAGAAAGGTTTATAGGGCCTTTGGCCTTGGTTTCCCTCCCCAACACTTATTTTCATGTCTATGATTTCATTTGATAACTTATTAACCATGCATTGTAGGTCTTCTATGTCTCCATTACCCTTTTCAGGAGCTTGTTCTGCTTGTTTCCCTGGGGGTCTAGTGAGAAATATCTCTCTCCGGGGAGGGGGTTGAGCTTCTTTCTTGACTAAGGAGACCTGAATATATTTGCATCCTTTCATTTGGAATTCAATCATTTTTTCTTCTTCAAAATTCTCAACCAAGGTTTGTGAATGGGTATATAAATTGACTAAGGTATACGTTGAGTATACCTTAGTACTCAGTGTGTGTGGGTTGTCTTGGGAATGACTAGCCATGCATGTGGGCTATTTTGAATATACAGGTTGTCTGAAATATTATATGGAGTATGTATTCAGCCATTCATTCTTGAGGCCCTCCTTCTAGAGCCATTTTTGTTGATGGGTCCTAAATCCCTTAAATTCAATAGCAAGAACCAAACTCGCCACTGAGGCCCAATTAGACTCTGCAACATTTAACAGTGGAATGGTTCTCCAGATCTTGCGATCCAACCTATTAATCAATGGGCTTTTCGTTTTATTGTGAAGGCGTCTCCTTCAGTTTGGAATTTCTCTTTTTGTATTTTCCTCTTAGGTAGGACCGATATAAGATGGAAGCCGGTATAAACCAACTTGACAACAAAACGGGAAAAATCTTTTAACTACTGGAGAAGAGGTTGAGCTTGGGATAACCCGCTACTCAAGCATGCAGACAACAATTTTATACCACAGGCCTAGTACTAATATGTTAACCATCTGAGCATCCAATTATTGTCTGAGATACTTAATTATCAGAAAGAAAACACATATGCGATAAATAATGGAAAGTAAAATAATTCACCTACTCTAATCATCCATCACACAAAAACACAACGATTCATCTTCATCATTAAAGAAAATAACTGCAAAACATTGCATCAGATAACTTAACAATAGATTCAATAGCTCTTACTTGTTACATCATCCATTCATGACACAAGATAGGAAATAGTTCTTCTCCACACACAATCATACATGCATTTGATGAAAATATAACTTGTCTCTAGTCCAGAACAACTTCTCAATTAAAGGTAAATCCAAAATAATTCTTAACAAACCAGAAATGAGAGTTGCTTGCAAAAACCATCGACCCTTGACTAATCGGTCGATGCTCTTATTTATAACATAAAATTAACTAAAAATAATGGCTAAAGTGTAGTTAGGCAAAAAATAAACTCACCACGTGGTGTTCTATCCTAACAGTTTTCTAACAGTCATCTTAAGATATCACTTTGAAAGGGTGACTTTTCTCATACTCCGACTAACTGATGAACAACTCCTCGCAAGTGTTGGCGTATGGGAACCTGTTTTGTTCCATTGGGGATGCGTAAATTTCTCTTATCTCTATCGCATGCATCCGATACTTAACTAGAATGGAACTCAATTGTTGCAGCATAGCCCGAGATCTGATCGTGTGTTCCATAAATTGTTGCACTTGTCCTGGCGTTGTGTCAGTCGCCTTTTCTAGTCTTTCGGACCATGAAGAATATTTATCCCCATACAGCTAGCATATGAGGTCCATTAGATAGATATACGACTCTCTTAAGTTGGTCGTCGAGTACCAGCCGGAGTTCCGATTGGTGAAATTTTTATCCTCTCTCCACCATAAAGCCATCACCTAGCTAGTGTCATGTTTCTCATAGAATCTTATAAAAAAATCGATGTTCAACTACTCCTCTGGGTCTCTGAGCTTGTAGTAATTCTGCACCTCCACCGGAAGGAAAACCCCGACACAATCACCATTGTCATCATTGATCAAACATATTTGTGTGTTAGTGTGGTCGATAAGCCACTTCAAGAGTTCTATGCAATGGAATAATGGAGTTTTGCTCGCTACAATGTGTAGGTACAACCTTCAGATATTCGGAAAAACTTCATCATCGAGTTTCCTCATATCGGGGTCACTATGCAGGGTATATTCATGGAATTCTTCCCACTTGATATTTTGGAAAAGTTATCCCCGGTGCGGGAGTACTTACTTGGCCCCTATGCTAGCCTCTATGTCTCCAAAGGTTGGAGGCTGAATGAAAACCTCCTTGGTTGATTTCTTCATGACGAGCACCATCTTTGGAGTAAATTCCAATTGTTTTGCAACCACTAGGGAAGAGCCTTCTCCTAAATCTAGTTCCTTTAGCTTTGGTTCTCTCAGAGGTTTCTTGGTGGTTGGTTTTCTTGGAGGCATTGTTCCTACCATCAAAATCAATCTTTAGGGCATGCGTACAAAGTAACACTGAATAAAAATGAATGAAGTGAAGCATAAAAAATCCATAGACTGGTACATACCTGTAACGCTTGCTAAACCTGTTGTTTAATACTCACTGGACCTTGGAAACTTCTTCCGGATTGCTCGTCTCGCTCCTCTGGATTCTCTTAACTTATTTGTGCATGATGACCTAGTTTATGAACTGCTCAAAATGATTTAAATGGAGAATAAACTATCATGTTGTATCAACCAATTAACTAGGGTTATGAGTGGAAATCAAACGAGATCTATCGCCAAATCCCTGCAATTCAATTCATCATAGGTTGACGGCCGAGGCGTAGAGGGTGGTGTGCCCTATCAACAATTTCAAACGATTGATTTGATCCATGCACGTATTAATAACTAATGCGATATTTGGAATTAATTAATTCTTTACATGCTTCGGATCCAACGTATTTTAGCGCTAAAATGTCCCATTGCATCTCTCTCTTAGTGGGAAGATCGGGGATCGGCGATACGTGGTGAATTTTCTCATTGGTATCCTCCTGAGAAGAAATTTCGATGTGGATTAATTTCGTCATACGGTGCTGACGTGGAAATAAAAATTTGGGGTGTGACTTGGGCCTTGGGAACCAATAACGACTCAGGGGAAAACTAGATCGTATGTTTAACTACTCTGGTAATGACATATGGTGGATGAGGACAAGTGTTTTGATCATGCATCTCAATCAAAGTCAGGGGTTTCAACAAGATGCGTGTGTTAAAATAAACTTGGGATTGTCGATTCCGAAAGGTATCGGGGATCAACTTATCACATTCTCTATGGGCTAACTTTCTAAAACTCGCTGGTGCCAAAAGGTATTGGGGATCGGCTATCGGTAAAGCCTTTATTTCTTCATTAGTGCTTACTCTTTTAGTCTTTTGTCGATGTCGAATGGATCGGTCATCGACGATATCCTTGTGTGATTCCTGTCGCAAAAGAGAACTTCCTTTTTCCGATGCCGATGAGGATTGACGCTCGGTGACTGTTGTTTTCTCGAGCAATTTTCTTTCATCTTTAATTCTTCCCGATGCCAAATCTTTGAGCGCGTCGGGGGGGAATTTTTGGCTTTAGATTCTTTAATTAAATGTTAGTCTGTTAAGTTATGGGTTTTCCCATGTTCAAGAAAACTTTGAGAGAATTAACTGAGAAACAAAATGATAAGCACAGGCAACATTTTTCATACTGAAGTCAAATTAGTCAATGCAAAAGATCAAGTGGTACCCAAAAAGTAAAATTTGACATCAAATTTTTACAGTGTGTTGAGTGCTCAAAACAGTACTGCCACTGTATTTTTGACACCGAAGTGTCCTACCACCTAACTGTAGTGGGCTTCCCAAATCATCTTCTCTTGCTTGCTTGATGGAGCATAGAGATGGCCCAGAAAGCACAAAAACCCATCTTGAAGATGGAAATTAGCGACAATCGAGTTTGCGCCCAACATTTGGTAGGTGGTGGCGAAGTGAGTGTATGTCTCATAGAGGTGGGGCCATCTAGAGGTATCATGGCTGAAAGATTATAGAACAATAGTGAGTGTCACGACTAGAGGTCAGATGAGGCAATCAATGACTTGGTTGGTACTTCATGTCTTATACTTGATGTTGAGGTGGAACTATTGCAAGTATGTGTACCACTTCTGATGGAGGTCATTCTATAATTTTACTTGTGTCCACATGAACTGCAATGGCTTATGATTAGTGTGGATGACTGTCTCCTTCCCAAAAATGTAGTGTCTCCACTGGCGGCAGGCTTTCACAATGGAGTAAATTTCTTTTCCGTAATTATGGTACTTGTGTACAACATATGATAGTGTCTCACTATGATATACCATGGGGTGGTCGTGCTGAGTGAGAACGACACCCACAACATAGTCTGAAGCATCTATCTCGATCTCAAACGGTTGTTGGAGGTCTGGTAATAAAAGTATTGGGGATAAGCACAAGCCCTACTTCAAATCATCAAACGCTTGTTGTTGGGACATGCCCCACACAAATATTTCCTTACCACCACCCCTGGTTACTTGGTTGAGGGCCCATGCAATATGGGAGAATCCCAACACAAACCTGCAATAGAAATTAGAAAGGCCTAAGAAGCTCTGAAGCTTAGTGAGTGTGGTTGGGGTTGGCCAATCATGAATGACCTGGATCTTGTCCGGATCAACATGTACACCATGTTGATCAATGATGTATCCCAGGTAATGGACCCTATCCATGCCGAAGGATCATTTTTCCAAGTTGGCATATATCTTGTGCTGCCGAAGGGTGTCCAAAATCTGTTGAATATGTTGCAAGTGTTCTTCCCAAGTCTTTTTTTAGATGAGGATGTCATCCAAATAAACCACTACAAAAATATTGGTGAAAGGTCACAGGATATCGTCCCTCATCCTCATGAAAGTGGTTGGATCATTTGTCAAACCGAAGGGCATAACCAACCATTCAAAAAAACATTTTTTTGATTTAAAAGCAGTCTTCCATACATCTGTCTATTCTATCAGGACCTGGTGGTTTCCAGACTTCAGATCAATCTTACTGAAGTTTTGGCCCTCGTGAGATGATCAAGGAAGTTTTCAATTCGGGGAATCAGGTACCGGTTCCTAATTGTGATTTTATTCAGGGCCCGGTAGTCAATGCAGAGTTGCCAGGTCCTGTCTTTATTTTGCACTGGCACAATTGGGCTCCTAGAAGGTGATGAGATCGGATGGATGTGCCCCTTGTGGAGAAGTTCTTGGATCTACCACTTGATATCCTCATTCTCTAACAGTGAGCAGAGGTAGACTGGACCATTGGGTAATGGTGTGTCAGGGTTCAGGTCGATGGGATGCTTGACTTGACAGTGCAGAGGTACCACGGTAGGTGAAGAGACGATATCTGAATATTCTTCCATGACCTTATCCACTTTATTATGCTATGTGGAGAGGTCATCTACGGAGGCCCTAAATGTGGATGTGATATTTCGTTCACTCTGAGAGTGAATCAAGAAGAAGACAAACTTGTATGTCTGAGAGATGAACTTCCTGCATTGCTTGGCAGAGATCAAGGAAATAACACTAGGTGGGACTGCCTCGAGTATCTTGTACAATTTCTTGTTTAAAGTAATACTAACATTGTGAGGCCTAGACTCATATACAACATGATGTTTCCATAAATAAGGTTGTCCCAAAAGAACATTTCAAACTTCGAGAGGAGAAACATCACAGAATACCTCATCTTTGAAGGGCTTGATGTTGTACGATAGGTGACACTATTGGATGTCTGTGACTGTAACTAATGAGGTTTCCTCTGTTTCCTTTTTCTCACAGAAAATTTCCCACAAATCTTTGACAGGGTGAATGACTTTGAGGAATGCAAAAGTAATATTTTCTCTATTCGAAAAGTTATGGATAGAGAAATACCCATCTAGTAGATTCAACCATTTGTCTAGAACATCTGCATCTATCTAACCTTCAAATATAGGAATGTCAAAGTTGATTTTTACCTTGAAGGGGGTGGTGCCTCCACTTGAGGAAGATGTGTTGCATGTTGGTATCCGCCAAAGGATTTCTGAAAAAATATCCATTATCTCATTCCTTTTTTGCATGAGGGATTCCTCGAGAAACATTTTGAAAGGATCTCCTTTCCTGTCATATTTCTTTTATCCCACCATGAGAGGTTTCTTGGGGGTGTGAGAGATTTTTTCCTCAGGGGAAACAAGCTCGAGACCCAATTATTGGTACCCTAACCTCATTGGGGACATGCATTTAGAATGACAAGGAGAAGACCACTCTAATACCACTGATCCAGATTTTATGAGCAGATCGAAATGAATACAGATTATTAAAATATGCTTAACATAGAATAACAAAGATACAGTAAAATTGGTTTCTATTCAATAAGGAAATTAGTTGAAACTATAAAATGCAACGGAAAATAAACTTGTTGGAATGGTGGCAGCTTATCTCTGAGAAGAGATGTGACGACTGCACTCATTCGCAAGAAGATCATTACAATGAGGCTCTGAATTCCTTTTGACAATAAGCATGAATTCCAAAACCCTAGACATCCAAAAACCTAACCCTAGGAGATGAAGCGCCAAAATTCATGTGGGCCCCGTTGGGGTAGGTTAGTACATCAACTTCTCGGGGTCGTAAATTTTGCATACGATCTCTGTTCTAGGCGCACGATAGCCTACTATAAATTTATATCTGAGGACTACACATTTTTCCATTAGACTCTGACTCCATTTATATCTTGACTGTGGCGAGCCCCAAAAACATTGTTTAGGGCCTCAAAACGGTCCCGGAAGTCAAGGACCCTAAAACTAGGAAAAAAATGGCAAACTAGAAAACTGCCAAAAGAACTAGTTGGAATAGGTGGGAGGCCATCGACATCCATCTGGATCAAATATTAGTGGAAAAAACTGGAAGGTACAACGTTGAAGCACCAAGGAATTGGAATCCTGAATTGGTAAGACCACTGATTTTGTAAGTAACCCAACTACTCGAGCAATTGATTTTTGGTTGGATAACATACTAGGATGTTATGTTACAAAGTTTGCAGTAGATTTTATTCAATAATACAATATCTTAGAAAGGTAATTTTTCAAAGGTTCACGTAGGAGTTTCTTGAAATCATTAGGTACGTGGATAAAAATGTTATTATGTGAAAAGCATGTGATGATAATGTAGTCCCTCTACTAAGGGGTTTGTGCACATATGGGAACCAGGGGAAGACATGAGTATCGTCGAAAGCATGAATATGAAAGAGACAGGGAGGGACTGAGGATGAAAGAGGAGGATATACCAGAGGAAGAATACGAGTTTAGAGAGTTGTGCAGGGAAGAAGGTATAAGAGGAAAAAGACTGGGGTCGGGAAAGGAGAGCTGCACAGTGAGATAGATGGGAGAGAACCTTGCACACTAGTCTGAATTGTGGAGGTACCATACATAGGTGGTGAAGCAGAGGAGTTTCAATCCATTCCAATAATAGAAGAACCAGTCATTACTACTCAGACAAGATCATGTGTTGAATCCACGTCCCCGTGTGCATCACCACAATGATAAATAACGATTGAAGATTTGTCAAAAGCATTTGTAGTTAGCCAAGAGGACCGAGTAGTAGTAGTCAGAGCTGCAGAAGTAATGCGCAGATTCAAAATCAGAGTCAACCAGGATCAAAAAGAGGATGGACTACACAAAGAAACATGGTCGGGGTAGACAATACTCTGAGGCTACCTGAGTTCCAAGGAATTGGGTCTAATTTGTTTGTCTACAAGATGATTTGGGCCTCAAATAATGTACAAGATGAAGTTGTGAATATTGCACAGTTAGTGAAAACATTTAGAGGTCGTGCGCTAGTATGGTATATGAAGTTTCAGAGAACCATGCCTATAGGATAGGCTAGGACTTTGTCAAAGATTAAGAAATCATTGCTAAAGGAGTTCAATAAGCCAAATTTGGAATCGTAGTACATCACATAATTGAAGGAGATAAAACAAGTACAAACATAGTCAGTATGGGATTACAACAAAACATTTAAGGATGTGATGGGTAGATTAAATTTCCATATTCCATATCAACAACACCAAGAATGGTTTATTGCAGGGCTTCTACCACACATTCACATACCATTGATCCAACAGAAGGTTGCGTCGCA
>SNQJ01S0158161.1:0-22041 GCA_010110895.2 Picea sitchensis
TCTCAATCTCCATTGTACCTTTCACCATGAGAAGGCGTCCTTATATAACCTTGGAGAGGTCCAACCACTTGAGAGATCTTTGGGATAAGTTGAGGATTCATGTCCTTTAGTTGAGGATCTTGATGGCAGTATGATGTTTGTGACACTTGCAACACTTGTGGTCAAGATGCGACACTTGCGGACAAAATGCGACACTCACAACACTTGTCATGACGACACTATTAAAGACTCTAAGTAAAACACTTTTCTTTCGCCAATAAAAGTGTGACATCCCCCAAAATAAAATAAATTGGAAATTGAAATTTCTGGGAAATTATTCTATTTTTGGTAAATTTGATTTTGGAAAAAAATTTCCATTTATGGAAATTCCAAATTTCGAATTTGTTAATTGTAATAAATTATTATGATTGTTGGGCAAAACTCTGATTTGACCCAACTAACTATTTGACAAGGAAAGTTGTTTCAAAACAGAATATGTTATATTGATTGCAAGAAGACAAATGGAACAGCCATGTTAAAAGTAGCTCACCATGACTCCATGAGTGGGGAACATGTTGGAACTACCCCTGGGCTGATTTGTACAAGTGAAAAATTAATGATTTGGCCATTGGCAGCGCCTGAAAACTAGGGATTTAGGAAGCTGCAAAAATTCCAAAGAAGGGAAAAGACCTAGGCAAGTTACAAATAAGCATATGTGAGGAGGCAGGACACTGCTAAGTGTGCTGGGAAAAGAGTCTATTTGTTTTTTCTTTCACTTGTTGTTATGAACATTGGAAGGGTGTGAGTCAAGGAGAAAAAGGTGACTAAATTGAAGGACAGTTCTGCAGAGGGATTTCCAAGTTTTCCCTTATGGACTCATGGTCAAGCTAGGGGGTGAATCGGGCAAGTAATCATGGCTGCTCGGTTCTACAGTTGGGAGGAATGTGTTTGTTCCCTTTGTTTTCTCTGCAAGCTTAGTTCAGATATGTACTCTAAACTCTATATGTCTGAATGATTTTATATTGGAGATACTGTACATGTTATCGCTATACGGAAAGAGTTATAGTATCTATTTTAAAGATCGTGTAACTGCTGTAAGTCTTTTCCTGTACCTAAATATTCAGTATTCTAACTCTGTGGAATGAATTGGTTATTGTTATAGTGGGTCCTTAACGCTGGTATGCATGCAAGAACCTAGGCAAAGACTATTCGAAATTCAGTGAATAGACTGTAGGATTTAATTGCAGATTAATTTTCCAGAATCAATTTTTAAACAGAATCGATTATGTAGCAATGAACGAGCAGAGCTATTATATGCGTATATATGTTTCAAACTTTAAAAGAGTCGAAGGAATGAATAGAGCCATGATATGAATATATATGTTTCAAACTTAAACAGAGTCGAATGAACAAACAGGGCTATTTTATATGTGTACATATGTTTCAAACTTTAAAAGAGTCGAATGAACATATAGGGCTATTATATGCGTATATATTTGTTTTAGACTTTAAACAGATTCGAATGAATGAACAGAGCTACGATATGCACATATATGTCTCAAAGTTTAAACAGAGTTGAATATATATCAATGCATGAACAGAGCTATTACATGCATATGTATGTTTCAAACTGTAAACAGAATCCACTTAAACAGTCGATAATGATGAATCATATGGGAACGAACGAAATCCAAGGAGTAAGGCCACCTTAATTTTTGGACGATATAACCATGCTAGGATAATAATACAGGAAAATAGATAGATAAACTCGCTACAACATTAACCATGTATGACATATCTTATATATATATTGTGCGCAGAAAGGAAACAAAGCATTATTTTGTTAAATCGCTTCGCATTCTCAGAAATTACAGAGTAATGCAATCCTTGCTGAAGAAGCAACAAATCAAAAACAAACACATACAAATATGCAGAGTCTGAAGATGCAAGACCTCTAATAAAGATTTCGTTGGGGTAAATATTTATTTTAAACAAAAAGAAAACAAGAATTTCATTCACAAGTCTCCCACATCATGCTTATATATATATATATATATATATATATATATATATATATCCTTAAATTGGAACTTTGATAAACAAAAACGGGATTAGACCCTCAATTATATGTTACAGGGAATCGGTGCATGAATAAAGGTTACTCTTAACATCAAAAAACTATGAACAGAATCGCGACCTCCATGTCATGGTTTCAGAAACAAGTTGAAGGGTCATATTTTGGAACCCAAGTACCTTTGCCAAGATGAACAAAGGCCGAAACCCACGCTGTGAAGTGGACACACCTGCATTCGTCCATCACGGTAAACATTAGAAAAGTTACAGAGTAGAATCTTGACTTATAAACTCAAAAAGGAATAATGATAACCATAGCTATCGGATCACTTTACTTAGGGCCGAAACGCCACACCCTCCTGTTGCCATGCTTTTATTCATAGTCAACCCTGACTGAGCGGAGAAGGTTCTAGGAGCTCCTGGTGGGTACCCTCGCAACAGTAAGAGCCCCAACATTAATACAGAGAAAACCCTTTATACAGAATGTCAAATAATACCTTGAAAAAATAAAATAGCATTGTGAATTCAAGAGCAAGAAATCATGTGATAAAAACCCTTGACGAAAAAAGAAAAGAATGAAAAGAACGGTACCATACTTTTCACCAATAAAAGTAATCGTGGATATTAACCTAACATCATCGAGGGATAATTTACCGGTAAATAACTACCTTCTTACAAATGTTATGCACCAGTCACGGAGGAGAAACATATACGTTGAGAACCCAGTTGGACCCATTAGTTCCTGGAGCACGACGAAGGTGAAAACTATTTGGAACTACTCTGAGTCACCCCAGTTTACAGTTGTTAAGTATAGGGTAAACAAAGGATTAAACCAGAAATAGACCCATGGGACACAAACAATGAACACGAAATATAGATTCACAGAAGTAGAGGTTTTGCGACTCATGGTTATAGTAAGAAAACCTTTGCTACCGTCACTATTAAAATAAAAAGAACGCATAAGACTCTATCGGGAGTAAGGAAAGTATGTAACCCACAGTAAAGGGTACAGAAAACAAATTCTTCTCGGTTTCAACCAAAAACAACAAACTCTGTTCGAATCCGAAATACGACAATCCCATAGAGAAAACTTACCAGGTATTGACGTCGACTGCACCAAGGGTTTCTCACGGAGGTGGCATATTTTCCCCTGTGGAAGTTTGCATAACACAGATCCCCTTTCCTTCGGAGGCACAAGGGAGAAATGAGACCGCCAAGACCTAATAGGCACGAATACACCCTTTACAGCATGGGAAGTACAAAACCTTACACTAGGGAAAGCTAGTGCATCAAGATTGGGAGGGGCAGGAGAAAGAGACATCAGGGATGAGGTTAGTAGGACCCATAATTTAAGTTCCCAGAAAGAGTCTTAAACTCCTCCTGACAAGTACATCCACCACCCTAAATGCAGAAGATACGAAGTAAACCAACAATAAGACTATGACTGTCCAGTGAACTAGTCGGCTGCCAGACCATGGAGTTGTCTTTTCGTTACTCCGGCAAGTGGAGGGGAGTTAGTTAGTTTAGTTGTGCAGAGAATGACGCGGACTTGATCGAGTTCAGTTCGTTATGGTAAGGACAAGTTGTAACATAACTAAAGTAGAGCCATCAAAGGAAAACACTTGGTAACCACTCCTAAATCATCCATTAATCTCCTTAAAACCTTTCCTGTCGTGTACCATGATCAGGACTTGAAGACTAATGTTGACACAGATAGGTAGTGTATAATCATTTAAAACCCAAGACATAAATTTATGCGCAGAAATCCAATAGTTTGATTCTATTAAAAACAAAGGGACTGAAATTTACATCCTACTCTTCTCCCCCTTGAGCTCTCCCAACTGCAAAGGGGACACTCACACTAAACCAAAGAACAACTAGCAACCAGCTCGCCTTGCAAGGTTGAGCTACCACTCGTTACATGAGTTGGATATCCCAACTCCCACAAGATAAGTCAGTCAAGACAAAAATTTTGTAGCGTAACATTACGCATAAAATATTATCCCCTACTCCTCCTCCTCCATTCTTTTTATAGGGTTTCTAAGTGATTTCTTTCTCAATTTCTCATTTAATTTATTTTTCATTAATTTAATTAAGAAAAACCTCCCCTGTACACATGTCACCCATCCCCCTAGTTTCACCAGAAATTAATTTCATTAATTATTTAATTACGCCTATTTCCCTCACCCACCTAAAAGCATTCCTAGAATCGCTCCTAGGTGTCCCCATATTCCCCTTACACGTTTTAATGACTTACGCCCTTACTAAATTCCTATTTGAGTTCAATTTAGAAAGTTCTTAAAGGAAAGATTCCTTACTAAGTTAGCCATTCTTCTTTTTCCTTATGTTTCCCTTTTTCTTTATGTTTCCCCTTTTTCTTTATGTTTCCTCTTTTTCCCTTAGTTTCCTATTTCTTTTAAGTTTCCCTCTTTTCCCTTTTTATCTAAAACTCAAATTAGCAAGTGTAAAAAAATTACCTTTTACCCATTTTTCTTTTAAATAAATAAATTTTAATTAGCACATGTAGAAAAACAATCAATTCCCTTTAGACAAAGAAGAAAATAAAGGTATTTAGAACAGATAATGGTGGAGAATTCTGGACGGGAAACCCTAGCCTGAAGCCCATGTGCGCCCCTGCCTGAACGATCCAGCATACTCTACAACCATTAACCAAATCGCTAGGGGAGGAATCATCACCGGCTCTGGTCTGTAGAAATGGGCAACGAGGAGGGGGGTAAACCTTCCTCTTAAAGCAACATAACCACTAATGACAAAGCAGGCAAAAGATCGAAGCGACCTGCATTTGAGCCGCCGCAGCAAATCCGTGAAGAGCTCCTCGCCAAAGAGCAGGGCTTACGAAAGGAGATGGACATGGACACTAGCACCTCCCGTCCCAGAGCGCCTCGTGGATGGGAGCCCGGCAAATGCATCCCTCAAATGGACAAAGAACCCAGATATCTCATCAGCTCAACTAGAGTTGGGGAGCACACCCAATTTATGCAAGAACACGCCCTCATCGGCAAGTTCCTAGGACTCTGGGCATCAGAAAGAGACCTGAACAAGTGGATCAAACACTGGTGGAACCCCAGGGGCAACTACGAGGTCCAACTTAGCTTCAAAGGCTTCTTCACAATCATACTGTATAACCTACAAGACAAGGACCGCATTTTCGAGAACGACCCGTATTTTTTCAACTCAGTCGGGTCGTTTCTCAGGTTCTGGACAAAGCGCTTCAGCCCAGACAAGGAAGACTTCTCGATGGCACCCGTCTAGATCCGCCTCTACTCCCTCCCGCAGGAGTTCTGGCTGGAGGAGATTCTGATGGGAATAGGAAACACAATCGGGCAATATGTCAAAGCCTCTGAAGCTACAAAGCAACGAAAATACACCTCTTATGCCCACATCTGCGTGAACATGAACATTTCTCAAGCCCTACGAGGAATAGTAATACTGGAGTATCAGGACGAGGACTGGGTGCAAACCCTCGATTATGAACACATCCCGTTCAGATGCCGCAGATGCCATGAGCATGGCCAGCTGTTCAGGGACTGTCCACTGACTCAGCCGGCTCCCAAAGTTGAACAGAACATGCAGAAGGATGGTTTCATAACAATCCAATCAAGGAAGAAGAACCCACCTCGTAAGCAAGTAGCTGGCCCCAAGCCGGGCATCCCGACCAAGAACGCCTATGACATTCTCAGCCAGCTCCGAGAGGAGGCGGAAATCCAGGATCTGCACAATGGAACCAAGAAGGATACAGGTCCAGACCCTACGCCCTCCCCTGATTAGAACCAGGAAACCCATGTCGAGGAAGGGGGGGAAGCAAATGGAGATGCACCAATGCAGCTGGACGCCCAAGACCTAGCAGGCATAGACCTTGAAAAACTAGAAGAAGCCCTAAATGAAAGAGACCTACAGGGCCTCCCGAAAGAGCAACTCCGAAAGGTACACAAAGTCTTCCTCGACTCCACGGCAGGATCTACAGCCCACCTCGGCATTGCCACAAAATCAAGTTCTGGATCTAAGAAAATCCCGTGCGAGATCAAGAGGCATGGGCGGAAACTAGCACATCAACTAATTAAAGAGGCGGGCAACCTCGTGATCAACTCAGGCCAGATTCAGAAGCTCTCAGAGGGATACCTCCACCCACACTCATCTACCCAATGATGAAGACAATCACTTGGAATATAAGGGGTCTCAATGAAAGGACCAAGCAAATGATCCTCAGGGACTGCATCAAGGAGGAAAACCCATACATCATAATGCTACAAGAAACAAAATGCGCGGGCATGGAAGCGGAACACATCTTCCAGCGCATCTGGAAAGACTGAAGCTACTTTTACACGGATGCAATGGGGGCCTCAGGGGGCCTTGCCATTCTCTGGAACCCAAGCCACATTTCCCTTGGCGAGCCCTTCTCAACTGCAGGAACCCTGGCGGCCCTCTATGAAGTAATAGGATCAAACCAGGAGGGGACCATCACCAACGTTTATGGCCCGCAAAGTCAACAGGAGAAAAACAAGTTCATGGACAAGATAGTCTATATCAAAGCCTTGGTCACCACACCCAATTGGATCCTCGGGGGCGACTTCAACATGATAATGTATATTGTTTGGAAACACTTTGTGGCAGAGCTTTATGAATGCTTTGACACTGACATGAACCATTTGGGCCATTTGACAAAGATGAAACAATTAGGAACAGTGGAAGACTTATTCAACATGATAATGTATATTGTTTGGAAACACTTTGTGGCAGAGCTTTATGAATGCTTTGACACTGACATGGTCCATTTTAAAGAATGACAAAGATGAAACAATTAGAACAGTGGAAGACTTTATAGCTGCCTTTACACTTGGCTTTTAGAACATAGGCATGTCTGATGCCTTTTCCGAGAGTTTTTTATCAGCGGCCCTGCGATGGCACCTGGGGCCATGTCCTCATCGCTCAGCCTGAGAGTTGGGTGGAGGCTACCAAAAGATTTTAAAGAAGCACAACAACTTGTATCTGCTCAAAACCGCAAACCCTCCTTATCCCTGTCTCTAAACCAGTAAATCCCACTACTCTCTCTGCTCCACTAAAGATCCAAAATTGACCAGGGCTAAAATGGTTTAGCACAACTCAAAGGCCTTTTGTTATAACTGTGGGATGACAAATATTTCCTGGGCCACAAGTGTAGCCAACAAAAATATTTTATGTATTATCTCCGAGGAGATTTCGAAGAAGATGAAGAAACTCCCTAAGTGTCTGAGTCACCTGAATCCACTAACATAAGCCCTCCCTCAAACCCTCCTGAAGTAGAATCATTCATTTCCCTAAATTATCTCACCAGCTCTCTGCTCCCCAAACCATCAAGCTAATGGGTTACATCAAGCATCGAAAGGTCATTGTGGTTGACAGTGGCATCACCCATAATTTTATTCATCGTCGCATGGCCTAAGAAACTCATTGCTAAGCATCCATGTCGTCAATAATTTCCAAATCAAGGATTGCCAATGGTGGTTCCATGAAATGTGGAGGGAGGCTGTGAAAATGTGTTCCAAATTGGTGATTCACCAACAAAAATCCCATATGTTTTCTATCGACATGGAGTTTGTGACATTGTATTAAGTGCAGACTGGATAAGTAATTCTGGGTCCCATTCTCATGGATTTGAAGACATTAACCATGGATCTCACCTCGTGAGGGATACACCAATATAAGTTCCAAGGCATCATCGGGCCGGCTCCACCTCGGTGATCACACCCCATCGCATGGAAAGATGCTCCAAAAGGGTCATTCTAGTGTTATCGCCCAACTCCATGCCATAATAAGAAACAGATAAATTCCCCGGTAAATCATCAAGTAAGACCTCCAAGACATCATTTCTAAACATCAATTGGTCATTTCCACCCCTGGCCTCCCCTTCCCATGGTTTCTATGATCATTCCATTCCCCTGTAATGAGAAGCCTTCCTCCTAATATCCGCTTGTATCACCCCTTTTCCAAAAATGAAATTGAGAAAATAACTGTGAACTCCTTAATGCAAAGGCATCCACCCTAAGACAGCCCTCTACTTGTCTCTCAAGGGTCATGGTCTTGAAGAAAGAAGGTTCTTTTGGCTTAATGTGTCCTGACTTTCGTGTTCTCAACAAACTTACCATCAAAGACAAATTCCCCATTCCTATCATTGATGACCTTTTGGATGATCTCAAGGGTGCCAAATTTTTCTGTAATATTGATCTAAAGTTAGGGTACCACCAAGTCCTGATTGAAAAAAATGATGTATGCAAGTCCACCTCCAAGTATAAAGAAGGCTTTTTTGAGTGGCTTGTCATTCCCTTTGGCTTGTGTAATGCCCTCCACCTTCCAAAGCCTCATGAATCATGTCTTCCATCCCTTTTCTCCATCATTTTTTCCTAGTATTATTTTATGATAACCTCACCTATAGAAAACCTAGATGCACTCCATCTTTCTCATGTTGATCTAGTTCTCCATCTACTCTCAAAGAACAACTTTCCCAAAACAATCTAAATGTGTTTTTGGTGCCTCAAGTAGACAATACTTGGGTCATTTGGTTGGCAAAGATGGCATCAGGTGGATCCTAAAAGATTGAAGCTATTCAAGAATGGCCTCACCCAAAGACTCTTAAGAGCTTTGCGTGGATTTCTAGGCTTACTAGGTTATTATCGCAAGTTTGTTAAGAATTATGTGGGAAGATTGTAGCACCTCTCAATGCTTCTCCCTCAAAAGAACTCTTTCACTTGGACTCATCTCATCAGCTTCAAGCCTGTGCCTTGAAGTTGGCCATGTGCACCACTTCGGTCCTATCCCTTCCTGATTTTATAAAGACCTTTGTGTTGGAATGTATGCCTCAAGAGTGGGAATTGATGTTGCCCTTATGCAAGAGGGTCGACTCCTTTGGCCTTTACCTCAAAGAAGCAACTATCCTAAAAAATCTGGCAAATCCATCTATGAAAAGGAAATGTTGTTATTTTGCATGTTGTGGATCTATGGCTCCCTATCTATTGGGGCAACGCTTCCAAATTAAGACAGCCATCAAAGCCTCTGCTATTTTTGGAAACAACTTACTCTCCCCAACAACAAAATGGGTGACTAAACTCTTTGATATGATTATGAGATCATTTATAAGAAAGAAAAAGACAATGTGGTTATGGATGCACTTTCCCAAAAATATGAAGACCTAATCCATCCATTTTTCTCTTTCATTCATTATACAAGATTAGACAGCTCCAAGCCATTTCCATGAATGGATACAAGATCCCAAAAGTTCAAAATTGATCCACCAATTAAAATTAAGGCTCCAAAATTTTCCCCAAGGTACCTTGGCTCCATGAGGGAACTTCATACAAAGGTCGCTCATATATTTAAGTAAACAATCAAATCTTAAATCCAATTTAGATTCTCGAGATTCATGCTACACCCAACAGGCACCCGCTCACTCCTTTTCAAAACCCAAGGACATGGTCAAACATTCCTTTTATGGATGAAATGAAACAGTGACACTGTAATCTTTGTAGATGAATGTGATGTGTGTCAATGCAATATGGGAGAAATAAATAAACTGTGCACACTAACCAAATTCCATTCCACCAAGTATTAGGAAGGATGGTCTCATGGATTTTATTACTCCTGGCTTACACAAATTGGGATTTTATTACTAGCTTACACAAATTGGGATTTTATTATGCCATTCTCTATGGATTTTATTACCGGGCTACACAAATTTGGATTTTCACTAATGCATTTTTTTTAAGTTTCTTTGAAAAAATTCAATTGCTTATATATATTCACAATTTAATCCATAAACTAATCAACAATGAACAATAACACTTGATTATTTAATTTTTAATGAATATTCTTCCATTATTTTTTATTGATAATGAACCTTATATTTACGGGTACTAGTTTCTTGGGGGGCCTCTTTGATCCCAGAGGAGTTGTAGAGAGTGATTACACTTAGGTTCTATGGATTGGTATCACATGGAAAAATATATTTCTATATAATTATGGATCATTTATTTCTTCATTACTTTACTACAACTCAATTAGACATTGCATGTGCTCCCCTTAATGGGTTTAAAATGGGTGATAATACTTTGACTATGCACCATGTTACAGCCAAGTATAGATATACATGATTGCATAAATAAAACCTTTAACACAAATATGCATCGCTTGTTGTTCATGCTTTGTTATAGTAGTCTAAATGAGACTATCATCATCATCATCATGGAATGACTTAATTGTTTCACATTTCTTATCTCCTAAAGCTTTTGCACATAAGAGTACCTTTGTATAAATAATTACCATTACATAAATATTTTGTGCCTAGATGTTGTTGGTTCTAAAAAAAATTTAAAGACCATTGTGTCTTTTGCCAGTTGCTCACAAGAATTTGTTTACATCATGCATATGTTCAACAATGTATTTCAATTTTTCTTAGGTTAGGTAACTAGGTAGACATATCATTAATCATTTCTCTTAATTAATCTATTTTAATTCAAATATTCTATAGAAGGGGGACATGGAATTGAAAATATTTTACACCAAGAGAAGCCCTACATGTCGCTTGTGCGATATACAAAGCTCAAGAGTCATTGATGTGGGGTATAAAAAGATATATATGTTATTGGTGGGTATAACAAGCCTTTTGATGGAACTCTGTCATTTTTTGTCTCATAAAGCATTTTAATGGATGTTGAGAAACCCCTTAGTGGAAATACTAAGCACATGCCTCAAGGGGATTAGAATCTGGGTGACCACTAAAGCCACCACCCCTTTGGAAAATAATAATTGTTTTAGAAGTGAATAGTTGAATCCTGACACACCTAAAAAAGAAACCTGGAAAACACAACCATTGATGCTTGCAACATTGTTTGGACGAGGGACAAACTATGTTTCTTTTCCAAACACGTAAATGAGTATATTATAGTTTAATGAATATATTTCCTATTATTATAAATGGTTTTATACTTTATCAAAAAAATCACTAAGACTTCCTAATGCTTTATATTTTAGTAAAATATTCACCAAGATTTTATAATTCAATGAAAAATTCGGCAAGGATTTTACAAGGTTTTACAATTAAGTGAAAGATTCAAGCCAAGATTTTACAATATTATATATTTGAATAAAATATTCTCCAAAAAATTATATACATATTATATATTATTGATAAAATAACCTCCAATTTGTCCTATGTATTATGGGATTCTACCATTTATTATACATATAAATTGGGAAGGGGTTCTTAAAATCACCCCTCGCTACAACCATTTTTAGGACTCATTTCTATTTTTAGTTTTTCTCAAAAATTATCAAAAACATGAATGTTTTCTCTAGAAGGCCATATGTTCTAGTTTCCATATGAATGGAAGAACATGTGGCAAGTTTAGTCATATGTGATCGCATGTGGATTATTTGAGGCAAGTTTAGTCATAAAAAATCATTATTATTTTTAGTTATATATATATATATATATATATATATATATAATGGATTTCTTTTTGAAAGTGGTATCCAATTAGTTTAAGTAACTTTTATGAGTTTTATTAGCTCTATTTTATTAAATAAATATAACTAAATATCTGTGATCAACAAATTTCAACATTATTCAAAATCAAATGTTTAAGTTTTGTTATATGTCTTATTAAATTATTTAAGAATCACAATATTCATTTTCTTAACCAATATGAGGTTTTGATATATATTATTAAACTAATTAAGTACCATAATACTCATCACTTTAAATAACACAAATATTTGTTATATATTATATAAAATGAATTGGGAAGGAGAATACTTATTGTTTTAACTAATACATTATAAATAGATATTTATTATATATTATATAAAATGAATTGGGAAGGAGAATACTTATTGTTTTAACTAATACATTATAAATAGATTAGATCAAATATTTATTATATATTATATTAAGTGAATTGGGAAACACAATGTTTATTGGTTTAACTAATACATTATATTAAATGAGTTGAAAATGTTATTAAATATCATTTACTAGTTTGTTTTTTAAGTTGATATAGTTAATTATGGTTATATATAATTTAAGATAATCAAAATTCAATGTTGATCCAAGGACAAATGTCAATGTTTAATTTATATATGATAAATGCATTAAAAATCACAATATTCTTTTTTTTAGTATTCTTTGTTTTAAAGAATGCTAGTTTTTATTGTATTTGATGTTAAATAAATTGAGAATCACAAAGCTCATTTCTTTAATAGTATAAACTCTTATAATGTGTTAAAGGAATCCATTTTATTATATATTATATTAAAGAAATGAGAACTCTAATGGTCATTATTTTAATTAATATTATAATTAAATTAATGAGTTGGAAATTTCATTCTACAATTTGATCCATTTTTATAAATTTTATTCACTAGAATGTATTAAATAAAAATATAGAAATGGGATATTCAATTAAAAAAAAAAAAAAAAAAAAAAAAAAAAAAAACAATTGTGGGGAGAGTTTTATTTATATGGTACTAAATAAATAAAAAAATCAGAATTTTGATTGTTTTAAGGAATACATAATATTATATTAATAAATTTGGAATCAAAATGTTCATTTTTTAACCAATACAAAGTTTTATTATGTGAGAAAAATAGAAAATGTAAATGTTGAATATTTTAACAATATATTATAAAATTAGAATAATAAACACAAATTTCATTTTATAATTTTGGTCAATTTTTAAAAAGGTGATTAACTAAAGTTTGTTATATAAATATAAACATAGTACCTTTAATAATAATAAAAGTACTGTTAATTATAAGTGAATATAAATTTCACATTTGTAGTAGTCAGATTTCATCAGTCTTAAAAAGTCATATAAAAAATTAGGCTAAAATGTCACCAGAATCCTTTGAACCATGTTTTACTTGTTGATATAAATTGTGATAATCAATTAAAAAGTCAGTTGTTAAATATAATTTAACATAACTATCCAAACGGCAATAGTCAATAGTCTTCATTATTTAAAAGTCAAATGTGAAAAATCACTTTAAAATATATTTTTAACCTATTCAAACTTGAATAGTAATTGTTATTCATTTTTTAAAAGTAAGATATCAAAAATAAAATATGTTTTAATCATTATTAAAAGGTTTGAGTGTATTCATTATTATCAATAAAAAATTCTATTTAAAAATATTTTAATTTACGCAAAAGTTTTGACTGCATTAATCATAATCAAGAAGGAAAATAATATTTTAATTAGCGTTAAAAGTTTTGACTGCATTAATCAAGGAAAAATTAATTTTGTTTGCGTGTAGAAACTATTTTCCAAATTTACTTTCCCAAAGCAAAGTGGTTTGCTATTACTTTCCAAAGCAAAATGGTTTGTGTTCTTTGTATATAAAAACTATCAAGTTATTTTCTCAATCTACATTATTTTCTCCAAAGTTATTTTCTCAACCCACATTATTTTCTCTATCACTCCCCTAGTGTTGTTAATTTTATTTTGTTGTATACAACAAAACAATGAAGTTTTGGCTTCAAACAGTGCCATTATTCGGTGTGCAACTGCACTTTTCTTAATGATTTTTATGTTGTTTCCTGTATCATTATGTTGTGATAGTTGCCTCACAAATCCAAACTGTGTGTACCACAGTCAGCCTCCATCGCCTGAACTTATCAATGGTATGTTTGTAATAGACTATCTCACAACTTTCAGACTTAGCTTCCGTTTTGAGAATCGATGTAATATAAGCATCCATATGACATAGGGATCTGGTGGTCACGCTAGTGTGGTTCGGTTCTGAAAATCAATGCAATATCAATATTACATAGAGTGGGTCTGGTTCGGGTTTGACAGCTGCTGTAATATAAGTTATTATAACATAAAGATCTCGTTGTCATTGTGTTTGTTATTTCTCCATTATTGTAGCTGGAACGTGTGGATACGATGGGTCATTTGAAACAAATATCATGAGCAGTGGAGAGCTGTCTGTGGCTACCGCAAGTGCAAAAATATATAAGGAAGGCAAAGGATGTGGGGCATGCTATCAGGTGTGCTTATGATGATACAATTTATTTCCTTTAAACTCGTTTTTTATGACGAGCTTACTCACTAAATTTAACCCTTTATTTGATTGTAGTATAATCTTTTCATCTTTTTACTGCAATCCTTTGTTCGATTGAAGTATAATCTCTTTGTTGTCTCCTCATTCTTTGCTTTGATTGTAACTGTAAATTAGTGTAATATTTCTTTGATTGTAATTTTAATTTTTGTTGGATGATTATTTGAATAAGATCAGATCAGATGCACAGATCCAGCGGTTTGCACAAAATCAGGGGTGAAAGTTGTGGTTACAGACTTTACAGATGACAATAGGACAGATTTTTTTATATTCTCTCCGACCTCAAAAGCTTGGCGCGGCCCAATAAAACCGACCAACTTCTCGACCTAGGGGCTGGCCTAGACGTGGAGTATAAACGGTGAGCGCTATTTCAGAAACCTTAAAAAATATAGTGAAGGCTAGTAGAATGTACATTATTACTGAAACAACAGTAAGCTTGACGGTATTGGCAGGTACAAGTGAGAATATTTATTTGTTTATGGCTTCAATATTTATTTGTTTGTTTATCGGTTGAATATGATTACAGCATCCCATGCGAATATCCAGGGAAAAAATATGTCCATCCAAGTCGACAGAAGCAGTCACTATCCCGACTATCTTGTTGTCCAGTTTTTGTATCAAGGAGGCCAAACAGACATTTCCTTGGTTCAAGTTGCCCAGGTGAGTAACGATGGTTCATATCACAAATAATATTAACAAAGAGGATTAATATCCCACTTAAAATAATAATACTTCCTACAGCTTTTTGTTGTCTCCTCATTCTTTGCTTGATTGCACTGTAAATTAGTGTAATGACAGTATTCAATAATGTGATCTGATCTGACGGAAACAAATTTACGGATTGCTTAAATGACTGTATTCAATAATGTGATCTGATCTGACGGAAACAAATTTACGGATTGCTTAAATGACTGTATTCAATAATGTGTTCTGATCTGACGGGTACTGCATGCAATGCATGTAGGACAGTGGAGTTGGCAGGATATGAGTCTGCGCAATTATAGTGCAGTTTGGGGTATTGAAAACCCTTATTTATTAATAGGTCAATCCAAAGCAAGTTCCTTATCATTCCGGTTATTGGTTACGGGCGGCTTCGACGGAACTTGGGTGGGGTGCCCTGGATACAATTTGCTACCTGCAAACAGGAAAGCTGGGTCTGTTTACGACTCGGGACTTCAGATCTCAGAAAGAGCACAAGAATTTGACTGCAGTCCGTGCACAACTGGCGACTGGAATGATAATTTATAACTTAGTTGTGCTTCTCCCTTTGATTAGCGTCATTGGTTCATATTAGTGTTATTGGTTCTTTCTGATTATGAGATTTCTATGACTTGCGAATGTCTTTGAGTTCAATTCGTTTTACAAGGCCCTATCCGGGTCTGATGGGAACCTCGTTCAACCTTTCATCTGTGTGTTGTGGAATCATATTTGGTCTCTTTTTTTATTATTGTAGTTATGGAAAGCCATCGCCTACATAAAAAAACCTTCCGAGTAATAAAAGATCTCATATTTTATGAGTTATATGAATTAATTTTAAATTATTATTCTATTTGTTTTTCAATTTAAGATTTCTATTTTCACTGTATTTTCTTTCCTCCCATCTTTTGGATTATCGTTGAATTCTTTTCTTTTTAGGGTATACAAAGATATATATCAGTGAGGTAGGGTGCCTGAAGCCTTTGATGGAACTGTCAATTTTGTCTCATAAAGCATTTTAATGGATGTTGGGAAACCCCTTGGTGGAAATACTAAGCACATGCCTCAAGGAGTTAAGTCCGAGACCACTACCACCCCTTGGAGAAATAATAATTGTTTTGGGAAGTGAATAGTTAGACCCTGACACACCTAAAAGAAACTGGAAACAACCATTGATGCTTGCAACATTGTTTGGCGGAGGGACAAACTATGTTTCTTTATCCAAACATGCAGTAAAATAAGTATATTATAGTTTAATGAATATATTTTCTAATATTATAAATGGTTTTATACTTTATCAAAAATTCACATAGACTTCCTAATGCTTTATATTTTAGTAAAATATTTTAAAGATTTTTATAATTGGGTGAGAAAGATTAGCAAGGATTTTTACAATTAAATTAAAATATTGACAAATATTTTACTAGATTTTATAATTCAGTGAAAAGTTCAACCAAAATTATATATACATATTATATTATTGATAAAATAACCTCCAATTTGTCCTATATTTATTTGGGGATTGGCTCTTTTATTATACATATAAATTGGGAAGGGGTTCTTAAAATCACCCTTCCACAACCATTTTAGGACTCATTTTCTATTTTTAGTTTTTCTCAAAAAATTATCAAAAACATGAATGTTTTCTCTATAAGGCCACCTGTTCTAGTTTCCACTAATGGAAGGAAACGGTGTAGAGTTCTAATCATATGTGATACATGTGGATTATTTATGAGGCAGTTTATGTTATAAAAATCATTATTATTTTTAGTTATATATATATATATATATATATATATATATATATATATATATATATATATATATATATATAATGGATTTTTGAAAGTGGTATCCAATTAGTTTAAGTAACTTTTATGAGTTTTATTAGCTCTATTTTATTAAATAAATATAACTAAATATATCTGATCAACCAATTTCAACATTATTTAAAAATCAAATGTTTACAAAGTTTTGTTATATGTCTTATTAAATTATTTAAGAATCACAATATTCATTTCCTTAACCAATATGAGGTTTTATTATATATTATATTATTTAATTTTTTTTTTTTTTTTTTTTTTTTTTTTTTTTTTTTTTTTTTTTTATATATTATATAAAATGAATTGGGAAAGAGAATACTTATTGTTTTAACTAATGCATTATAGTAAATAGATATTTATTATATATTATATAAAATGAATTGGGAAGGAGAATACTTATTATTTTAACTAATGCATTATAAATAGATTAGATCCAAATGTTGTTATATATTATATTAAGAGTGAATTGGGAAACACAGTGTTTATTGGTTTAATACATTATATATTAAGTAGGTTGGAGAAATGTTATTAAATATCATTTACTAGTTTTTTTTTAAGTTGATATAGTTAAGTATGGTTATATATGATTTAAGATAATCAAAATTCAATGTTGATCCAAGGACAAATGTCAATGTTTTATTTATATATATGATAAATGCATTAAAAATCACAGTATTCTTTTTTTAGTATTCTTTGTTTTAAAGAATGCTAGTTTTTGTTGTATTTGATGTTAAATAAATTGAGAATCACAAAGCTCATTTATTTAATAGTATGGCTTTCTTATAATGTATTTAAAGGAATCCATTTATTATATATTATATTAAAAGAAATAGAGAGTCCCAATGGTCATTATTTGAACAATATTACTAATTAAATTAATGAGTTTGGAAATTTTCATTCTACACAATTTGATCCATTTTATAAAATTTATTCACTAGAATGTATTAAATATAAAATATAGAAATGGGATATTCAGTGCTAAAAAAAAACATGAAAAAACAATTGTGAGAGTTTTATTTTTATGAACTAAATAGAGGAAATAAAATCAAATTTTGATTGTTTTAGGGAATGTCCCCACATAATATTATATTAATAAATTTGGAATCAAATTTATTTTTTAGCAATACAAGAAGTTTTTTTTTTTTTTTTTATTATGTGAGAAAAATAGAAATGTAAATGTTGAATGTACTTTAACAATGTATATATTATAAATTAGAATAATAAACACAAATTTCATTTTATGTTTTGGTCAATTTTTAAAAGGTGATTAACTTAAAGTTTGTTATATAAATATAAACATAGTACCTTTAATAATAAAAAAAGTACCAGCAGCTGTTAAGTATAAATTGAATATAAATTTCCAATTTGTAGTAGTCAGATTTCATCAGTTTTTTTATATAGCTTTTAAAAAAATTAGGTTGGAAATGTCAGTGTGTAACTTTGAACCATGTTTGCATTGTTGATATAAATTGTGATAATCAATTAAAAAAGTGAGTTGTTAAATATAATTTAACTTATAACTATCAACGGCAATAGTCAATAGTCTTCATTATTTAAAAGTCAAATGTAAAAAATCACTTTAAAATATATTTTTAACCTATTCAAACTTGAATAGTAATTGTTATTCATTTTTAAAAAGTAAGATATCAAAAATAAAATATGTTTTAATCATTATTAAAAGGTTTGAGTGTATTCATTATTATCAATAAAAAAATTCTATTTAAAAATATTTTAATTAAGTTAAAAGTTTGGCTACATAATAATCAAGAAGGAAAATAATATTTTAATTAGTGTTAAAGGTTTTGACTGCAGTAATCAAGGAAAATTTAATTTTGTTTGCGTGTAGAAACTATTTTCCAAATTTACTTTCCCAAAGCAAAGTGGTTTGCTATTACTTTTCCAAAGCAAAATGGTTTGTGTTCTTTGTATATAAAAGCTATCAAGTTATTTTCTCAATCTACATTATTTTCTCCAAGTTATTTTCTCAACCCACATTATTTTCTCTATCAATTTCAGTTTGCCAATTTTATTTTTTGTTGTATACAACAAAAAATAAGTTTATTCAAAACAATTCTCTATTCAGTTACCAACTGCATTTTCTTAATGATTTTTTATGTTGTTTCCTGTATCATTATGTTGTGATAGTTGCCTTCACAAATACAAACTAGTGGACCAGAGTCAGCCTCCATCGCCTGAACTTATCAATGGTATGTTTGTAATAGACTATCTCACAACTTTCAGACTTAGCTTCCGTTTTGAGAATCTATGTAATATAAGCATCCATATGACATAGGGATCTGGTGGTCACGCTAGTGAAATGATTTCGTTTAGAATCAATGCAATATCAATATTACATTGAGTGGGTCTGGTTCGGTTTTGGCAGCTGCTGTAATATAAGTTATTATTACATAAAGATCTCGTTGTCATTGTGTTTGTTATTTCTCCATTATTGTAGCTGGAACATGTGGATACGATGGGTCATTTGCAAAAAATATCATGAGCAGTGGAGAGCTGTCTGTGGCTAGCGCAAGTGCCAAAATATATAAGGAAGGCAGAGGATGTGGGGCATGCTATCAGGTGTTCTTATGATGATACAATTTATTTCCTTTAAACTCGTTTTTTATGACGAGCTTATTCACTAAATTTAATCCTTTATTTGATTGTAGTATAATCTTTTGATCTTTTTACTGTAATCTTTTGTTCGATTGAAGTATAATCTTTTTTTTGTCTCCTCATTCTTTGCTTGATTGCACTGTAAATATTACACTAATTTACAGTGCAATATTTTCTTTGATTGTAATTTAATTTTTTGTTGGATGATTATTTGAATAAGATCAGATCAGATGCACAGATCCAACGGTTTGCACCAAATCAAGTGTGAAAGTTGTGGTTACGGACTTTACAGATGACAATAGGACCGATTTTTTATATTCTCTCCGACCTCAAAAGCTTGGCGCGGCCCAATAAAACCGACCAACTTCTCGACCTGTGGGCTGGCCTAGACGTGGAGTATAAACGGTGAGCGCTATTTCAGAAACCTTAAAAAATATAGTGAAGGCTAGTAGGATGTACATTATTACTGAAACAACCGTAAGCTTGACGGTATTGGCAGGTACAAGTGAGAATATTTATTTGTTTATGGCTTCAATATTTATTTATTTGTTTATCAGTTGAATATGATTACAGCATCCCATGCGAATATCCAGGAAAAATATGTCCATCCAGAGTCGACAGAAACGTCACGCTATCCATTCTTGCTGTCAGTTTTTGCAATATCAAGGAGGTAGAGCAGACATTTCCTTGAATTCCAAGTTGTAGGTGGTAACAGTGGTTCATATCACAAAATAATATTATAAGAGAGTTAATATCCCATAATAATAATACTTCCTACAGGGAAACAAATTTACGGGTTGCTTAAATGACAGTATTCAATAATGTAGTCTGATCTGTGGAAACAAATTTACGGTTAACCGTGACTGTAAGTATTCCAAGAATGTGATCTGATCTGACAGTTTACTGCATGCAATGTAGGTAGGACAGTGGAGTTGGCATGATATGAGTCTGCGCAATTATAGTGCAGTTTGGGGTATTGAAAACCCTTATTTATTAATAGGTCAATCCAAAGCAAGTTCCTTATCATTCAGGTTATTGGTTACGGGAGGCTTCGACTGAAGTTGGGTGGGGCGCCCTGGATACAATTTAATACCCGCAAACTGGAAAGCTGGGTCCGGATCTATGGCGTCCTTATCTATTGGGGCAACGTTTCCAAATTAAGACAGGCCATCAAAGCCTCAAGTATTTTCTGAAACAATGCATTTCCTCCCCAGAACAACAAAAATGGGTGACTAAACTCTTTGGATATGATTATGAGATAATTTATAAGAAAGGAAAAGACAATGTGGTTGCGGATGCACTTTCCCAAAAATATGAAGACGAAGGATCCATTTTTTCTCTTTCATTCATTGTACCAGATTGGCTCCAAGCCATTCGCCAGGAATGGATACAAGATCCCAAAATTTCGCAGTTGATCCACCAATTGCAGTCCAAGGCTCCAGCTTCCCCAAGGTACTCTTGGCTCCATGAGGAACTTCGATACAAATGTCATTCATATTTAAGTAAACAATCAAATCTTAAATCCACGATACTTTCTGAGATTCATGCTACACCCACAACAGGGCACTCCGGGTTCACCAAAACCTATGACATGGTCAAACATTCTTTTTTATGGGATGGTATGAAACAGGACATTCGTAATTTTGTAGATGAATGTGATGTGTGTCAATGCAACAAGGGAGAAATAGTAAAATTGTCGGGCACACTACAACCGCTCCCGATTCCACCTGTTATTTGGAAGGATATCTCTATGGATTTTATTACTGGCTTACACAAATTAGGATTTTATTACTGTCTTACACAAATTGGGATTTTATTACGCCATTCTTTCTCTATGGATTTTATTAGTGGCTTACACAAATTGGGATTTTCACTACGATTTTTTTATTAAGTTTCTTTTGAAAAAAATTGACTCTGTTTATATTCACAATTTAATCCATAAACTAATTAACAATGAACAATAGCACTTGATTATTTAATTTTTTAATGAATATTCTTCCATTATTTTGGATTGATAATGAACCTTATATTTAGGGGTACTAGCTTCTTGGGGGGCCTCTTTGATCCCAGAGGAATTGTAGAGAGTGATTACACTTAGGTTCTAGGGATTGGTATCACATGGAAAAAATATATTTCTATATAATTATGGATCATTTATTTCTTCATTACTTTACTGCAACTCAATTAGACATTGCATGTGCTCCCCTTAATGGGCTTAAAATGGGTGATAATACTTTGACTATGCACCATGTTACTGCCAAGTATAGATATACATGATGGCGTATAAACCTTGACAAATCTGCATCGCTTGTTGTTCATGCCTAGTTATAGTAGTCTAAATGAGACTAGCATCATCGTCATCATGGAATGACTTAATTGTTTCACATTTCTTATCTCCTAAATCTTTTTGCACATAAGAGTACCTTTGTATAAATAATTACCATTACATAAATATTTTTATGCCTAGATGTTGTTGGTTCTAAATTTTTTTTAAAGACCATTGTGTCTTTTGCCAGTTGCTCATAAGAATTTTTTTACATCATGTGCATATGTTCTAACAATGTATTTCTAATTTTGTCTTAGGTTGGGTAACTAGGTAGATATATCATGAATCATTTCTCTTAATTAATCTATTTTAATTCAAATATTCTATAGAAGGGGAACATGGAATTGAAAATATTTTACACCAAGAGAAGCCCTACATGTCGTTTGTGCGATATACAAAGCTCAAGAGTCATTGGTGTG
>SNQJ01S0158164.1:2882-22040 GCA_010110895.2 Picea sitchensis
CTCATTGATAGATTTGACCAAGGGGATCCTGAGCTACACTTCAGGGAGCTCACACAGCTTAAACAAACAGGTACGACTGAGGCATACATTGAAGAAGTTTAGAGGTTGACCGTGATGGTGCAAGATATATCACCAACCAGATTGATGATGCTCTTCACTGAGGGGTTGATGGAACCCTTGAAGGGTTGGGTAAAGGCTTTTAAGCCTACCAACTTACAGGATGCTATCTGGAGGACGAGGGACCTAGGACCAGCTGCTAGGCCGAAATTTATACCTAGGCCACCTCTTAACACCGGAGGAAGAGACCAAAGGCCTCCATTGAACCAGGGGGGACGTGACCCAAGGGGTTTTGACAGAGGTTGTGGCAGAGTGGACGAGAACATCAGGAGGGAACTAAGGAGGAAGCAAATTTGCTTCACTTGCAAAGAACCTTGGAACCCAGCATAGAAATGCATGGGCCGCGGTCAGGTGCATTACATAGAGGTCACTTTGGACAATGAGGAAGATGAGGAGATCGACCAGATACAGAACATTGAGGTCGAAACCACTGAGGCAACAGAGGAGGAGATCACAGAACAAGACAATACGGCTAAGGAGAAAGCCACCTTGGCATCTATCAGTGGAGTGCCCAAATATAACACCTTCCGGATGAGGGGAGTCTTGAAGGGACATAAGGTATCGGTTCTGATTGATGGGGGAGCCTCTCATAACTTCATTGATTCAACCTTGCTGAAAAGGAGGCATATACGCACAGTAGAGTTTGAAGGGTTCAAGGTGGAAGTGGCAGGTGGGAGCACTATGCCTTGTGATAGGTACATTCCGGGTATGAAGCTTACATTGGGTAGGCATGAGCTGGTACAGGACATCTATGTCATGGACCTCCTAGATACCAACATCATCCTTGGAGTTCAGTGGCTCAGTACATTGGGGCCTATCACCACCAACTACAAAACCATGGAGATGTCATTTACGGAGGAGGGTGGACGAAAGGTAGTACTCCGGGGCATGACGGGGAATGCTGCAAAGGTGGTCACGGCCAAGAGGATGGAAGCCATCTTCAGAAGAGATGAGATGGTTTATGCAGCAAAGTGCAGGATTTCAGCGCGCGTGGATGAGCAAGGGTTTGCAAGCAAAACCCTAATGCTGGAAAACTCTCAAGCTTCCTCCCTTGGCTGGATCAAACTCTTCCTCAACAACTGGTGCGCCCCTGCAAGACAACCCTAGTTGGTACAGCCCTGCTGATCAAATGGTACGACCCTGCTATTCCTCCTGGATCGATGATAACTGTAGAATGGTGTGGGTGGAGCATTTCATCCCCGAGACCAAGCTTGGAGCTAGGTGAGTGGAATCTTTCACCATTGAGCTACTCACTAGGGTTTGTAATATCAAAACCCTCAAAACTGTATGCTCAAGAGCATCAACAAACAAAATACAATAATCCAGAATGAATAATAGGTGCGCCCTATCCTTCCTTTTATACTATTTTTTTTCTATTTCTCTGTTGAGTTAGATTAACCCCTAGGGTTGACTCCTAACTCAACCTCCAACGCTTCTATTCCTCCATTGAGTTATCTTTTAACTCTTTTTCACCTTTTCATCAAGTCAACTTAATAATATAACTTTAGTTTGGTTGACCCTTCCCCTTAGTGTGAGACTATGGCCTAGTGGGGATGCCTAGGCCACTGAGTCTTCTCAATACCTCTTCAGCAAGAGGTGGGGGACATTACAGCTGTAATGATCCCAAGCCAATTTTTCGCTTGGAATCACTAACTAACCATTGATTTGATTCGTATGTGTTATGTATGCAGGTTGACCATGAACATTTCAGCCTTAGGGTTTATTCAGTTATTTAACCATGGATTTACATAAACATCATTGCCATCATATGAAGATCATCAACACTACACAAGATAGAAACCACAAGCAAATAGTTGAACTTTATTATAAGAAAGCAGGCACCTGATACAATAGAGAAGCAGATCTGAATAGATGGCTTCAAGGCAATACTAGAGATGTATACAAAATCTCTCGGAGATACAAATCAAGCCTCCCAAAGGCTGCCAGTAGAAGATGAACGCTCAACTGCAAGACCAGGGTTTTGGCCTCCCCTCAAGTAACTGGTACGGCCCAGATGACTGCTGGTATGGCCTGCTGAAGACAAGGGACACCAAGGGTTCGACCCTCCTAAAGATATATGCCTCCTGATGTTGCCAAACTCTCCCCAAGGATAGATCAAGGCAAGGGAAGCCTCCTCCTGAAGTATGAAGCTCAAACACTGAAGCTTCCTCCTCAATTTGCAAAAACCCTAGGATGGTACGACCCTCCTGAAACCTTGAATATGGCCAATAGTACGGCCTAGTTGAATGGGGCCTCAGAATCGTCTGAAACTCTCCCAGATGATAGATCGGGCATCCACAAGCACTTGAGAAAAGTCTCAAGATTAGATCTAGCCTATAGCCTTCTAGATCTGAGAATTGCTGAATCTCCAAGTCGTACCCTTCCTCCTGAAATCGTCCCAACCTGCAATAAATGATGGGAACGTGATAACTCCTCCAAGAAGCCCTCAAACTGATGAGCAAGGGTTTGCAAGCAAAACCCTAATGCTGGAAAACTCTCAAGCTTCCTCCCTTGGCTGGATCGAACTCCTCCTCAACAACTGGTGCGCCCTTGCAAGAAAACCCTAGCTGGTACGACCCTGCTGATCACATGGTACAACCCTGCTATTCCTCCTGGATTGATGATAGCTGTAGAATGGTGTGGGTGGAGTATTTCATCCCCAAGACCAAGCTTGGAGCTAGGTGAGTGGAATCTTTCACCACTGAGCTGCTCACTAGGGTTTGTAATATCAAAACCCTCAAAACTGTATGCTCAAGGGCATCAACAAGCAAAATACCAAAATCCAGAATGAATAATAGGTGCGCCCTATCCTTCCTTTTATACTTTTTTTTTTCTATTTCTCTGTTTAGTTAGATTAACCGCTAGGGTTAACTTCTAACTCAACCTCCAACGCTTCTATTCCTCCATTGAGTTATCTTTTAACTCTTTTTCACCTTTTCATCAAGTCAACTTAATAATATAACTTTAGTTTGGTTGACCCTTCCCCTTAGTGTAAGACTATGGCCTAGTGGGGATGCCTAGGCCACTGAGTCTTCTCAATACCTCTTCAGCAAGAGGTGGGGGACATTACAGTCTCCCTTGCTAGAAATTGGTTGCCCTTAAGCAATTCCAAACTCGTGTCTCTCACCACTTGTTCATTTTCCCCCGTGGCATCCTCAATGGGTAGATCCTTCCACCTGATCAAGTACTCTTTGATGCTTCTCTTCCTGAGCCTCTTCTTCCGAACCTCTAGTATCTCTTCTAGAATCAAAACAAGTTTCCCTTCTTTGTCCATAGGAGGTAGTACCTCAATCGGTGTAATGTGTTGGCCGATGGCCTTTTTCAGGCAGGACACATGGAAGACGTTGTGTATCCTGCTGCCCTGTGGAAGCTCCAACTCATAAGCTACGACCCCTATCTTCTTGCTGATCCTGTTGGGCCCAAAGAAACGTGGTTGTAGCTTCTCTGCTCCGCTCCTTTTTATAGAAGCCTGCCTATATGGTTGGAGCCTTAGGTAGACTAAGTCACCAACCTCAAAAGTACGGTCCACCCTCCGCTTGTCTGCTTGGCTCTTCTGTCGGTTTTGTGTTCTCTGTAGATGATCCTTCAGCTCTCTGAGAATGTCCTGGCTCTGCTGTACCCAATCCTGTACCATTGGTGCCCTGCTGTCACCAAAATCAATCTCTACAAAAGATAGTGGGTCATAGCTGTATAACGCCCTGAATGGTGTCATGCTTATGGACACGTGATGGGTGGTGTTATAGCAGTACTCTCCCAAGTGTAACCATCTGACCCATGCCTTTTGCTGCCCTGCTACGGAATTTCTGAGGTAGCTTTCAACCCATTTGTTGACTATCTCGGTCTGTCCATCCGTCTGTGGGTGATAGCTGGTGCTAGGGGTCAAGGCCGTACCCACCAACCTGAATAACTCCTGCCAAAATGTACTCATGAACCTGCTATCCCTGTCACTGACAATGGTCTTGGGTAGGCCGTGCAACCTGAAAATCTCCCTGAAAAACAGTTCGGCCACCTGTGCTGCACTGTAGTCTGTGGCTATGGAGAAGAAGTGTGCAAACTTCGTCAACCTGTCCACCACTACAAAGATGCAGTCCTTCCCCTGTGCCTTTGGCAACCCTGCGATGAAATCCATGGATATGCTTTCCCATTTTTGCTCCGGAATGGGTAAGGGTTGCAATAGTCCTGCTGGGTGAGTGTGCTCATCTTTGTTTTCTTGGCATGTAGTACACTCCTTGACATGTTTAATGACATCCTCCTTGGGGCCCTTCCATGAGAACCTCTCTCTCACCTGTTTGTACGTCTTACTAATCCCTTGGTGCCCTGCCATTGGTGAGTCATGACATGCCTGCAACACCTTGACCTTGAAGGTCGATCCAGGAACCAAAAAGATTCGGCCCTTGTAATAGATGAGGTCATTGATAATGTTGAAGTTATCATTTTGTACCTGCCCGTCCAATAACTGACAAACGAACTGATCCCTTGCGTATTCCATCACTAAGTGGTCCTTCCAGTCAACTAATACATTGGTCATGGCAAAAATGGATGGCCTCCTGGACAATGCATCAGCCACCACGTTGTTCTTCCCTTTGACAAATTCGATGTCAAAGTCATAGGCCTGTATTCTGTTTACCCATTTCTGCTGCCTTTCGTTTAAGTCCTTCTGCTCCAATAGGTATTTAAGACTGTTATGATCAGATCTGACCACAAATTGTGCACCTACTAGATATTGCCAGAATTTGGCTAGTGCGTGCATGATAGCCAACATTTCTTTGTCATAAATGCTGTAAAGTAGCTCAGGACCCCTGAGTTTTGGACTCTCATAGGCAAGAGGGTGCCTATTCTGCATCAGTATTGCCCCTATGCCTTCTCCTGAGGCATCACACTCCAAGGTGAAAGGTAAGCTGAAATCTGGAAGAGCTAGGACTGGTCACGTGCTCATCACCTTTTTCATCTTATCCATCGTGATTTGGGCTTCTTCATTCCATTTGAAGGCTCCCTTCTTTGTCAAATCGGTCAAGGGTGCACACAACTGAGAGAATCCCTTGACGAATTTCTTGTAATAAATGCACATGCCTAGGAATCCCCTTAGTTCTGTGAGTGTCTTAGGGGTAGGCCATTCCATAATGGCTTTTATTTTCTCCTGATGCACCTATACCCCTTTTTCTCTGATGATGTTTCCCAGGTAGAGAACTTCTGTCATTCCAAACGCACATTTGGACTCCTTAGCGTATAGTGACTGCTCCTCCATTATAGACAGAATTTGGTCCACATGCCTAAGATGTTCCTCCCACCCTTGCATGCTATTTTAGGAGAGATGTGCCACCTTCTTGGTCAACACACGCCATTGATCTTGCAAATATTTAGTGGAGTGACTTGTATTGGAGGAGATTGAGGGGGCGACTATCATACTCTATTGTTTCTCCCACATGTGCTATCTTGGGTCTTGTTGCCGCCTAATACACACTTGGGCTATCGTGGAAGAAATCTTCAATCTACTTAGTGTGTCCTTGGGGGCAAGTCTCGAGTCAAGGTGTTGTCACCTGATCCTCGACTCCTCCGTCTTGGCCAACTCCTAGCGAAGCCAAGGGGGGTAGTCCCTATCAAAAAGAATCTAAGGATTTTTACTCTGAAGTTTAAAAACAAATTTATTCTAGGAGTTTATTTGAAATCACAAGATTTAATATAGCAACATAATTGATTCAAAGGATACACCTTGTGAAAAACTCATAAATGTTAATCATTCACCACATGCTTCAAAGGGAAATAACTTTAAACCAATTGAAGTAAAGATAAGCTGACAAAAATAGATGAAAAGTAGACCAGTGCTAGATAAAATTAAAATGTGATGTGATGAAAATGCTGTGTTAATTTTATCTTAAGAATTTTATTAAGGGGTATGGGAGTTTTAACAAGTCTTTGAATCCGTGAAGTGGGGATTGAAGGCGGGGTCCCCACTCTTTGTGTGAATAGTGTATTTGGCCTCCTTGCTTGCTATTCGACAATCTTATAGACGTGCTGACTAGGTGTGCTGTAGGTCTAAAAAGAGGATAGAATCCCCCCTTACTTAACACACTCCACCCAGATGCAGAGGTCTTAGATGGATAGCACAGTAAGAAGATTTTCCTAGTTAAACTAGCATGTCTTGCTCAGATCCGTTTCTGGGTCTCCAAAGCCACTTGAACGTAGCAGTGGCATTGCGTACATGGTTGAGCAACTTGGGTTTATTCTGATAATTGCAACAAAAAAAATGAACTAAGCTAACTAGTATGCATGTTCCATACCTCCATGGGGGTATGGAACATGCATAAAGAAGAAGAAGAAGAAGAAGAAGAAGAAGAAGAAGAAGAAGATGAGGGACAATAATGCCCTGCAGGAGTTTTGAACTTTGAATTTTGAACAACTGCGTTGTTCAATCTTTGTGGATCATCCATGAGTCCTTCGTGGTGCAACTGGGGAGGTAACACCCACCATTCATCATCTTAATCATTATTCTTTCTTCCCTATCTTTATTTTTATTATTTTATTTTATACAGTTTTTTTCCTTTAAGTTGACTTTTCATTCCCCCCGTTAATTTTTCTTCCGTTTTTACTTTCTACAACCCCCCTTTTTTATTTTTATTATTTTATTTTATACAGGTTTTTTCCTTTAAGTCGACTTTTCATATCCTCGTTAATTTTACTTCCCTTTTTACTTTTTACAAACCCCCCTTTTTTGGTAACCCTAATCTGAAAATTTTCTTGATTTATTTACTTTATTAATACTCTTTAACGCCCTGCTTTTATCCTCAATTTTGTTTCTTATTTTTTTTCATCTTCAATTTCCTTTCCGTCTTATCTTTACTATTTTAATTTCTTTCATTTTAACCTCCCCTTTCATTTTTATTTATTTTATTTCTTTTAATAACCTCTATTCTCACTCAATGGTCAGTTATTATATTTTTAATCTTTTTACACATCGGCCCTTTATTATTTTAATCAATTTATGTAACGATTTTTTTTTCTGCAATCTCACAATGGCTAACAATTTTCACTCTTTAAAAACTTCAACCCAGCACTCTTTTCTAATATCATTTTAGCTTTTTGTGTCCCTAATGATGGGTAGAGTGTCCACTTGAAACGTTGGACGTTTTAAAATCCAATACACAGTTTACTTCCAGAAAACTTATGCATTAATACTTTGATTTGATTAGCTAAGGTAGAAAGAATAGATTGTACATAACATTTAGCAGTTCATGCAATGTTTTACATCCCCTTGAAGATCTTTTGAACTTTTAGCAAGTATGGATGGTTATTGGCCAAATACCAGGTGTACTTTACCACTTCAAAATAGCTGATCTTCTCAAGAAGGGCCAAATTCATTTTTGTCTTCTCAAAGACTACAATCTTTCTAGTTCCATGAAGATTTCCTGATTAATAATAATAGGTAAAAAACACAGATCCTTAGACCAAAATAACTAGTCAGTAACTAAAATATTATATTAATTTATGCTTGAGGTCTATATACGCATTTCTTATGTGTCTATTAGTTATTACTATGCTTTTCGTGCCTATTTCTGGCTTTACCTATTGAGTTTTCAGTGTTTCGTATGGTTCGATTGTTGGTTCAGGGTAAAGCACATGAGTTGTTGCCACATACATTTCCAGGCTTCTTACTTAAAGTAGTAATTTATACTTGGACATTATCGTGTTTCTCTGGTTCCATGAGGTATTAATTTGGGTGTCATGTTTGTGCAGAAGTGCCTATGATTTTCTTGATTAATGAAAGCATATTAAGTTATTGCTCATGCATGTGTGAAGTTTGGAAGCATTTCTGCTGTGTGAGGTAAACTATGATTTCATGTTTTTCAGGTTAAGATTATAATTGTTGACAGTGTAACATTTCATTTTCGGCAAGACTTTGAAGATTTGGCCCTTAGAACTCGTCTGCTTGGTGGAATGTCTCAGAAGCTAATGAGATTGGCTGAGAAGTATGATACTGCAGTAAGTATAGTTAGCCATGCACATGAACAATTCTTTTGTTTCCCTTCATTTTTTAAACATTAGTCATTAAATCTTTATTCCATAGTCCAAAATAATCCCCAAAAGGATCTTTTATGTTTAGCCAAAGTCAAAGTACAACTTCTATGATTAAAATTGACAACCTTATAAAAACAAGCATTCTGAAGGACCAATTATTGATCTGCTGTATCTATGAAGGGCTCTTGCAATGCCTGCAGTTCCTCTGCTTTCAAGTTTTACGCATCGAACTTGAAAATTATGATGTGTTGAAGATTTATTAGTCAAGAGATGACAAGTAAAAGAGTGGGCAAGAATAAGTTTATTTGGGGATCAATATTGAAGATCTGTCAAATTAGAATCTGTCATTTCTACGTGCTTAGAGATCTGTGACTGTTGTTTTTCTGTGGCTTTCAAAGAGACTCTTTTATGAACTTTTGAACATATCCCATATAGCATTTAGTTCTTGTGTGATATTACTGAACAGGGTACTAGTTTTACATAAACACATCTTTAAACAACTATTTGGTAGTTGGTTTTATGCGAACTTGAGTGCTTCCTTTTTTGCTGATCAATCATCTACCATTTGCCACACATTATTGCGAAGCTGCAGTAGAATCCAGCTTATATGATTAAGGTTATTATTTGATTGTTTATAATAATTCACTGTAAATGTCAAGATGTTAGTAAAGTTTATTTTTGTATTTTAAAGAGAAATACTTCTTATAGAATCTCTCTGTCTAAGCTGCTGCACTATTAGGGGCATATCTATGCCATCAAGGTCACCCAGGACTTACGCCTGGCCTCATCTGCACCCAGTAGGGGGGTTTTGAACTTGGCTCTCCGTGTTAATACAAGCCCGATCACCTCGCTGCTGCTGCTAGAATACACTCCCATGGGCTATTAGCTGTAAAGGTTAATGAGGTCATGTAGCCTTATTGCTCTTAGAGCTGAAATTGAAGCTTATATATTAATGCAAATGTTCACTTTGAATTTAAAATATTAAGGGCCTGGTCTGTTGAGTTTTGTACCTTGGGAGGTGTTATCGCTCAGTTTGTAGTTTAGGTCATAGGCTAGAGGATAAGGGTCAAACTGGTCAGCCATGAGACCACCCATCAATGTCTGGCGGGAAGTTACTCTGTTGAGTGGCTTTAAGCCAAGGAGGCGTCTGGCAATGCAGGGTTAAGAAAGGAAAAAAAGGTTCAGGATAGAACAAGTTTCTCCTTCACCGGTGCCAGAAGATAGTCAAATGAAGACCATGCAGAGCACCTGCTTGAGACAAGACAACAATGAAATATGCATTCTTTGTCATGGTTGGTATGCAAATCGTGACTTCTCGAGACACTGTAATAATATATCTACAACATATGTAGCAGTAAATATTGAAGTCAATGTTTACAATAATAACAATGGCAATATAATGCTACTTGTTTTTGCAGACCGTATGCCGTAAACTGAAAATATTCATTTGTACGTCGTTAGTTAACTCCTTCAGGAGGGTTTGCTTAATTCAAATGCTATGGAGATGATCCATTTTAGCAGGTTGTTATATTGAGACTGAGAGGTTATTGTACACTAAGTGCAGTAGTTATAATGATTTGTCAATTATGAGGCTACATTGGCAGGGTGAACATATTAAGGCAGAAATAAGACTGACATTAATGTGCTGGAGTTAGAAGGTTGCGACCAGTGCAGCGATCAACCCTGAATTCGTCACCAGTTGGGTTGAGTTCTGAATTTGAGGACGAAGATGAATTGCACAATGGCTTCAGACTGGAAAGAATACCAATGTCTTGGGTAAATGGAGTCAAAAGTGAAGGACTCAAGGGTTGAAGGAGGATGGTTAAGGAATAGATGGAAGAGTTCTGAAGTGCTGCTGTGGTAGGGCCACAGAATCAAAACCCTAAGGGAAGGCTCATTTGATTATTTGCTTAAGCAGAGCCTCCATCTCCTTCCTCTTTCTCTAAATATTTCTTTGGCAAAACGGCTAGCTTCAAAGCCCGCAAATCGGGAAAAATTGTTGCAGAAACAGGCTCTTACAACCTGAAAGTGAAAACTAGGTGTAAGTGCTTAAACCCTCGGTATATATGGCCTATATTTTTAATGCTAACTGGAAAATGACAGTAGTGTAGCATTTAAAACATAGTAATCTTCAAAATAGAACTTCATAAAGCAGCGGACCTTTTCGCCGGGATTTCGCGCACTGGGGTTCAAGATTAAATGTCTCATAGCAATATTAGCAAATGTAAAGAGATTAAACCTACAACCATTCCATTAAGAATTTTTGCAATTCCGCTACATAGCTAAGCAAAGTATCAATTTCAGTTTCAAGCTTTGTGAGAGAAACACCATAAATGCCAATAGAAATCCTCCAATAAGAGTTGAGCCTCGCTGAATAGCCGTGCAGAAAAGGCCAAAGTTGATCTCTCACAGAGGTGAGTTCTTATGTTTCAGAAATAGGTAAAAGCGTCCTCTGTTTGCTGATGCTGACCTTTGATTAAAACTTGGTCATTAAAAACGGCCGACAAGGCGGCCTACCAAATTACCTTTGTCTTACGTAGCGCTAAAGTGCATGTGACAAAGGAGGACGTCAAGCCCTTGAGGAAGCCCAGCCCTTGCGGCAGCATCTAGAAAACTAAACGTTGGCCCTTCTGAACTCCTCCAAGCTTTACCGTGCAGGCTGACCTCATTACCGCTTTACGCTCGGAACAACACCCAACTCTCTCAAGGTGGCTGTCCATCAAGAAGCTACGTTCATGGGTGGGTGATCTTATAGTAGGAGCTCTACCAAATGTCTGCGTTGGAACACCCTTCTTTCTTCTGGCGTACGGTATTCGCGAATTTGTCTGTCATCCCAACAACCAGTGGGCTCTTGACTTATGGAGTCCGGCACAATCATATCCCATGGCATGTACGGTCCAAAAAGCATTTTGTAGTCAGGTACGGTGCTGCCGCTAAAACTCGCTCCATGGGCTCCGTGATCCTCGGGATCGCAACAGCGTATCAATGATATTTTCTGTCATTTCATTTCATGCAAAAACCCATGTATAAAATCAAGACATTGCATATCCCTTCTGTGAAGAAACAAGCAGAATAACCTATTGGGCTGTAATGCGAAAGGAAAGGGTTCCCTGGAGGATCATTCAAGCCATGTTCATGAAATTGATATGGTCTAGGGATGTCGGTCAGCAAGTAAAGACCGGAGGTAGGTGTTTATTCATTAGGTACGGCGGAATTGGTATGCGATCATGGATGCTTTTCAAAACCCTTGTTGTTGCTATTTATTTAGCTTTCTTTCTTCTTTTTACTTCAAGGAATTGACCGGAAGAAGACCTTGGCGTGTGACATTGGTAGTGTTACCCGGTATTTTAAGGATGATAAAACTGGCTCGTTGACGGAACCCCTTCCGCCAGCCATTACCGGCGAGGTCGGCCTGGCGTGGTGACGGATGTCATGCCCTTGCTAGATACCCTATATATGAACATAATGGGCCGACTCATGATGGGGCCTCCATCCTCTTGGTTAGGTCTTGTTTTATTATTTTCTTAGGGGCCCTTTTGTTTCTCATGAGGCATTTATTGCCTTCTCGGGGATCCCTGGCCGAAACATCTCTAGGTTTATTTCCCTATGGCTTTTATCTTTACCAGTTTGCTTTTGCGGGCCTTTTGGCCCCTTCTTCCCACAGGACAAAGTGTAAGCCTCAAAGTCATCCTAATGGCCGGACTCAGGGAATGGGATAGATGTATGGAATGGGTAAAATGATAGAATGGTGGGAAGCAGACGATGGCTCTTCAAATCCCCACGGTGGCTAACTGAAACCATGAATACAAGCTTACTGGAAGTCACCCAAGTTGTCCACCCAACAATGGTGGTCAAATGGGTTGGAGTGTAAGATCAGCAGGTTATCCAATGTAAGGGCGTCCGTATAAGAGGGTTCTGTAGTCAGGCGCAGTATCCAAGTGCCTTGGATAATTACCTCATGGAGCAGAGAGTCTTCTCACGATGCAAAGTCCAAGCCGTGGTGATGGGCCTTCTTGTGGATAGTCGTGAGAAAAGAGAAGGATGGGCCCTCAAGGGGCATGCTCAAGTCAAACCTGCTCTAGGTACTCCATGTTTAGGACATGAAGGCCTCGAGACATGATCTACTAATTATCCCTAAAAATCGGGGATAAAAAGTGCTCATGTGCTTAAAACCTCCTGCTTGCTGGGAAGGAACATTACACTTTGTACCTTACAGCCTGTCTAATTTCACTTTGACTTTTGTTAAGAAATAAATTTAGTCATTTATTTCAAAATGACTGCTAATTCTAAAGGGTGAATGAGAGACATAAGTTGACTTAGGAAAATTAACACAAAGTGGGTTTGTGACTTAGATATAAATGGGGAGATCTCAACCATCGATTAGATGAGAGATGATCTCAACCATATTTTGGTTTCAAGGTGGATGTCAAAGGGAGCAAAGGGTGTGAAGGAGAGCGCGTCTTCACTTTTTTGCTTGTTGAGAGAGGAGCTCTGGAGGATGGAGATGAGGTCAGTTTGTGAGGATGCTTGAGCTGCGCTAGCTTTCATGGAGGAGGCTTGCATCATATCACCATAGCTTATTCTGCAGAGGGATTGACCGAGGAGGTGCATTAGGTTAGAGCATCATTTGTAGAGACTTTTGGCCATCAGTTGTAGTGAGATGTCAGGTTCTGAGGTAGCGACCAGTGAGCTTCGACCTAACGTGGAGGGGTTCCAAATCTGGCTCCACAGGTTAGCGATGGAGACCAGTGGATTACATGATTTGTATGAGGCTTTTCATTGAAACATCTGGTGATTTTGAGCTTGTATATTAGCTTAGTTGGAGTTATATTGTATCGGGTTCTTTCATATATTGTACTACGTATTCCACCTTTTGCTTTCTTCATATATACATACATATTCCAAGCTGGTTTTAAGGGTTTTATCCAAGGTCATGTTGACCAAAAATACACATGTCTACAAATGCATGTATTAGTCTCTTAGATCTATTTCATTTTCGAGTGATGTTTAGATTAATGGTTATATATTTATTTTGAGATGCATGTACTAATTCTGGTGACAAAAAGCGACATGCTAGAGCACCCAAAATTGAGAACACAACCGTAACAAATCAGCAAGAAAACCTTTTGGACTGTTGGCTAGTATAAAACAACAGAAAATACATTACCAGACAGTTGAAACTTAGAGCCTTTCTTTGGTCAAAAAACAGACCAAGAAAGTAGGCTGATGAGACTAAGATTTTTCACATGTTATTAGAGCCCACGGTGGCTGAAATTTTGGGCGTTGGACAGCATTTTAGTAGGCATCATACATATCTTCGGCAGATTTTTGAGACATCCATTGACTCATTTCGTTGGTTGTCGGAAGGCGAGTTATTGACTAACTCTTTGGTGAACCAAGCTGAATAGCTACCTAAACCCATTGAGTCCATTTGTCGCATTAGCATATGGTGCAGGAGGTTATGCCTACATGGAGAGGATGTGGGATGACTTCCTCCGAGGAGAGATTAGGCTTACAGGCTTACGAACGACAACAACAAATTGGTCGGTGGGGATTTTCTCTTTGGTGAGAAGGGCAAAGAGAAGGCCGATTAGGTAAGGGGTCCGGCAGGGGTCCCAAGTTTGGAGACCCCTAGCAGAGAGTGGAGGAGGAGAAACAGCGATTGGTCAAGCGGTGAGAGAAAGAGGTATGAGCAAAATTGTGCTTTGTTTGTAAGAAGTTTGGGCACTATCTTGGGCCGGTGCCGAGCGGAAGAATTGGTACATAGCTTCTGGCGGGGGAGATGGGCACAGACCGCGGTTTGAGAGAGAGTGCTTTCCTCATATGATGCACTTGATTAGGCGATATCTAGGGATAACTAGAGATCATGTCGAAATTTATGATCGGAACATGGAGCCTACGAGAGCATGATTGACTTGAGCATGACCCTGCAGGGGCCCATCTTTCTTCTTCTCGGCCCTCTTTTTAATATTCCAACCTCATCACTACTCGGCTTGGGCTTGTCGAAAAGAGCTCTTGCTCCATGAAATTAGTGGTTAAATTATGCAGGCGCGTGCTGATGATTATAACCTTCTTATGTATGCATTGGAGCTCTTTCATTTCAGATAGCGCTTGGGTTTTACATTAATCTACTTGACCATTGTTGGGGTAATTGATGGGGTAGCTTGTAGAGTTGGTATTCATGGTTTGGTTAGCCACCAAAGGGGTTTACCTTGAGAACCATCGTCATCCACTCATATTATCACTCATGCAAGCCAGCTCATGATCCCATTCCCCTAGTCTAGCCATTGGAATTCGGGTATCTTGTCTTGTGGGAAGAGAAGGGGCTAAAGGCCCAAAAAATTAAAAGCAAGTTGGTAAAAGATAAAAACCATAGGAAAAATGAACCTAGAGATGCTTGGCGGATCCCGAAGGCAATAAAAGCCTACCGATGACCAAGAAACTAAGGGACCCTAAGAAAAGTGATAAATAAATACAAGACCTAACCAAGAGAGGATGGAAGGTCTCATCACCAGTAGGCCATTGTTTCATAGGTATTTAGCGGTGCTGACTATTTACCATAATGCGGTCGCAAACTAGGGCGGTGACACGTTTATAGCCAAGAAGGAGTCTCATCATGAGCCAACCTTCTCATTCTGCGAAATACCGGTGGAGTGGCAATACATCACGACTCTCAGCCTGAAGCCAAAGCGGTGTCCTCTTCGTCAAGGCTTGTAGTAAAAATACAAATAAAAGAAAGATAAAGGCAACAAGGAGCTTGGAAAAAGTGCATCCATGGCCAGTGCTGGTCGCTCCTACAAGGCACTGGGCGACACCATCTAAGTCACGACTATGACTAGACATCCCTAAAACCACATCACATCACTATACATGGTTTGAATAGCCTTTGAAACTTTCCATTTCTTGTGGGTATTAGCCCAATGGGTTGCCCCTTTTGGTTTCCTTAGCTTTGTTATAGTGGAGTGCATGGCAATGTCTTGAAGCTCTTAGAAGATTTGTTAGGGATGTTATACATATATTTGATAATTTAATGATGAGATGTGATTTATATTTCTATGATGTCTAGGGTATTGAGCCCACAGGCGTGGTCTTTGATGTCTTGCAGGACCATGCCCGACTTGAGCATGGCCTTGAGGGCCCATCTTTTCTTCTTCGATAATACTGCCTTGTCCTTGATACCGATATATCCTCGGCTGGGCTTGCATGGAAAAGGCTCTTGCTCATACAGGAGTGGTGGTTCGAGGGTACTCATGGTATGTGTCATGTTGATGATTATAACAACTATGTATGCATTAGATCTCTTGCATTTCGGATAAGCACTTGGATCTTACACTAATCTACTTGACATTTGGAATTAATTGATGCTTAGCAGGTTGGTATTCATGGTTTTGGTTAGCCTGCAAGGGGGTTTGCAAAACCATCGTCAGCTCCCACCATACTATCACTCTTACATCTAAAACCCGGCTCATCCTGTCCATTTCCTAGTCTAATACATTGGGATGATAATCATTCGGTACATCTTGTCTTGTGGAAGAGGGGGCTAAAGGCCAGGAGATTATGAGTAAAAGATAAAAAGCCATAGAAAAAATGAAAAAACCTAGAGATGCCATGCTGGGGATCTACAGAGAGGAACGTAAAGCCTCTCGATAGAAACTAAGGACCCTAAAGAAAATGATAAATAAGTAAATGCAAGACCTAGCCAAGAAGATGGTAGATGGGAGGTCTCATCATGAGCTAGACCATTATGTTCATAGGTATTTAGCGGTGTGACATTGCCTGTCGGTCACCAAACCCGAGGCGGTGTTGACAACCTGGTTTGCATAGCCAAAGGAAGGGGGATCTCATCAAGAGCCAGCCCTCTCACTTCTGCAAAGATACCAGTGAACATTTGTCGACAAACACAAACCAAAGCGGTGTCCTCTTAGTCAAAACTGTGATAAAAAATACAAAATAAAGAAAGATAAAGGCAATAGGGCGGAAAAAGTGCATCCATAGCGGAGTGCATTTCGCCTCCCTACAAAGGCACCACAGGCGACACCAACCTAGAACCGACTAGGTGAACATCCCTAAAACCACATCACATCACTATACCATGGTTTGAATAACCCTTTGAGGGAAAACTTTCCATTTCTTGTGGGTATTAGCCCAATAGGTTGTACTTTTGGTTACTTTGAAAAACTTGTATAGTGGGTATTAGCCAGAGGGTCTTTGAGCTCTTAGAAGATTTGTTAGGGATGTTATGCATATATTTGATAATTGTGATGAGATGTGATTTACATTGCTATGATGTCTAGGGCGTTGAGCCCTGGAGGGCGTGGCCTTTGATGTGCGGGACGATGCCCGGCGGACAGGTGGCAGGGGATCGGTGCACATGGGGAGATGATTAGTTGGGACCTCACAGCTGAAATTTGAAGAGCCCGATGAATGGAGCGTTGGGATGGCGGGCCGGGACATTTGTGTGGCCGTACCGAGGGAGAAGAAGAAGGGCAGCCCTCATTCGGGGCCGCTTTGGCCGAGGGCAGCCTATAGAGGATCAACCCGCTGCAGTGGGGCTGATGGATCTTGATGGGCGGGGCGTCCTGCTGGCTAGTTGGGCGTTTTGGAGGCGGAGATAGCGGTCTTTGGAGCGCCAGGCACCTGCTTGAGTTCAAGGGAGCCCCGAGTAGCGTCGGCTTGTTGGATGATGTGGCCACCCTAAAGGGCCGCGTCTCTCCCACTAGAGGCGGCGTCTCATTATTAACTCAATTTTGGCATTTTATGAGAGTGACAAATGAGTGAATAATGTAATGTTAGCCTTATTGACTGTATTTGTTGACCTATTTTGTAAAATTGGGTCAGAGATCATATATATTGAGGCGTTTTTCTCCTCATTTTATCATAACATAACTTGCTCTCATTTGAGATACTGTAGCTCTTGTTCTTGGTTTTCTTCTCTCTTGGGTGAGGCGCCAACTCTTTGGAAGGCTATTGTTTGGCAAGTGGTTGCTCTTATTCATTGGAAGGTTTACAACTTCGGTTGGATTTTGCTTTCTTCCTTGATCTTGTAAGTGTTTTTCATCAAAACTTGCTTGAATGAATGGTTTTGATTTAACATTTGCATTTATTGTTATATGTTGTTATTTGCTTAATCCTTGGAACCCTAGGAACTGTACAGGTGGGTTGTGGCTTCATGTCCCCCATAGATGAGTTTATAGCCATTACAGTTTGAAGGAGTTTAGCTTAGCCATAGCTACACTAGTTTCCCTCTTGTCTTGTGTTAGTTTAAAGCACAAATTGAAGAAGAGAGCCCTAGGCCTAATTGATTTTACACCTGGGTTTACTTCTGGGGTTTTGGAAGGCCTTGTATGAATCAACTTCAGCTGATTTGTGCTCCTAAGCTAGTTATTTTGTCAAACAAGTCTTGAAGAGGGGAGAGAGCTTTAGGCCTAGCTTTAGCTACACTAGGTAAGTCTTTCCTCCTTAGGGGTTTAGAGTTGATGGCCTTGCAATGCTTAAGCACCATCAAACCCTAACCCTTATCTTTAAGTTTGAGTCTTCTAAACCATTAGTCTCACTTCAATTGAAGCTCCAGTAACCCAAGGCACTAGTCCTAGAACTCTTTTGAGCTTATTTATGCCTTAAACTCTTTTCAAACTACCTTCAATTTGAAACCCTAACTTAACCTAAGCGTCTAACCCTAGGTTTTCTCCTTCCCTAATGGGATGGCGATCTGCAAATTTTGGAAGTTGTGTTTGGATGATGAAAAGGTGTAGCCTAGTCTTCTCATCATAGCAGTGGAGTTTTATTGCACTTTCGCTGGTTGAATTTTAAGCATTACTCCTTGCTAGCTAACCCTAAACTGCAAGAAGATTTATATAGGTGGCGTCACATGGTGTAGATCTCTTATTTATGCATGCAACATTGTGACATTTATCACCTATCTTGTTGTGGTATTGATAGCATTTGTAAGCTTATTTGCTAAAACGTTCCACTCAATTGTCAAATCTTGATCTAAATTTAAAATTTGGCGTCACACACATGGCGACAACAATATAGGTGATGCAACAACTTTATGTATGTGAGCTGATTTGAGACATTTAATGCATTGTGATAAATGAGTGATATTTAATATTGAATGCTCTCATCTCATATGCATTATTGAAAGTAATAATAAATCTTTGCTGTTTAGCCATCATTGACACCGTCAATAATAGCATTGATTATTTGCTCACATATATGTACTAGAGGATAGTGTGACTTTCATCACCTATCTTGATAGACATTGAGTTATTGATAGCATTTGTAAGCTTATTTGCTAAAACGTTCCACTCAATTGTCAAATCTTGATCTAAATTTAAAGCTGACGTCACACCTGTAGCAGCAACAATATAGGTGATGCAACAACTTTATGTATGTGAGCTGATTTGAGACATTTATTGCATTGTGATAAATGAGTGATATTTAATATTGAATGCTCTCATCTCCTTATGCATTTATTGAAGAAGTAATAATAAATCTTTGCTTTGTTTAGCCATCATTGACTTCGTCAATAATAGCATTCGATTATTTGCTCATATATGTACTAGAGGATAGTCATTGATTTTATGAAGTACTAACCCACTGCAAGCACATATTCTAGTTTTCTTTGGCTTGTCTCACAAACAGGTGCATCATCAGTGGATCTTTCTTCTTGACTATCTCATACTTGGCTGTAATCTGTGTAAAGGGAACCTTTTATCTTGATCCATTATCCCTAGCCCTTCTCAAACCCAGATTACATAGGGACGTCTCCCCTGCACTAGCCCTCCTAAATAGAAAGAGCCCCCCATCGAGGTGACAGTGGGTGGGGAAGCTCCTGTTACGCCGGTTTTAAGCCTTGACTCAAGCTGCCTCAAACCCCTCCTATAAACCGTGCGATAACATTTTGGCGCCGTTGCCGGGGAACACTGAGTCTACATTCCTCAACGACATATCTTTGGTAAGCCTTGCTTACCTGGCGACTCCACTAGCCTTTCCCCCTATTTCTTTGGTAGTTTCAAGGAAACTATC